>OW388081.2:57040934-57154665 GCA_936449025.2 Sarcophaga subvicina
ATAATAATAATAATAATATAATAATAATAATAATAATAATAATAATAATAATAATAATAATAATAATAATAATAATAATAATAATAATAATAATAATAATAATAATAATAATAATAATAATAATAATAATAATAATAATAATAATAATAATAATAATAATAATAATAATAATAATAATAATAATAATAATAATAATAATAATAATAATAATAATAATAATAATAATAATAATAATAATAATAATAATAATAATAATAATAATAATAATAATAATAATAATAATAATAATAATAATAATAATAATAATAATAATAATAATAATAATAATAATAATAATAATAATAATAATAATAATAATAATAATAATAATTGATATATTGGTTCAAATACAAGTAATTGTTTCTTTGCTAAAAAATTAATATCTCAAGTGACATTTACCAGTGCAAGTGAAATTGTCGTGAAAATATAATAAAAACAATTAAAAAAATTTTGTTCGTGTAATTAATATAATATAATATTTTCATAAAATACGTTTTGTTCATAAATAAAATGCAATTATGGACATGTGTGTTTTAAATGTGAAATTTTTGTTAAATGTCCGAATTCAAATGGTAATTTGTCGTACTTAAGCTTTAGTTTTTATGTTGTCGTCATCTATATACATATATGTAGCTTTTTAATGTTTAAAAAATTAGCTGCCGGATTTTGCCCAAACGATTTTTATTTCATTTAGAGTTTAACATGTCCATTACAAGAAAAGAGCTTTATAATACTTGGCGTAATGAAAAACAACTAACTAAGAAAACTGATGCTGTTGTTAAACACGTTATTTCTAAGATTGGTATTAAGAATGACGAAACAAAGGCTCACGTTCGAAGATAAAAATAAATATTTGTTAGAAGGGTATTTTAATATTCCACCTAAATTTTCTTCATCATCTCGTGTTGAAGGATGCTTAGATGGACCTTCGACCTCCATTTATGTCAGGCCTTCTAAGGAATTTTTATGTAAAACTGAGAGAACAAAGCGTAGAAATGTTGCTTCTTTATCAGAGACTTGGTCGGCAGAAGAACTGACTTTTGCTGCTGGAAAAACAATGAGCTTTTCTCCTCCACAATCAATCCCTTACACAAGTGAGGAGATGTTAGCTTTGTATGTCGGTGGTGGATATTACGTGCAGGTGTCAAAACTCATAACGCTGATATTTACCCTTCATACCATAAAGTTTTGGCTGCCAAAGAAGAATGTTATTCGAGTGGCGATCTTAGAATTACTGAAATAAGAGATAGCTCTTCAAAGTTTGGTAGATCACACTGCTAAAAGGGTCTTAATTCCATCATACATGATTTGGGGGTTTTGACTGTTATAGTTTTCCCAGATATACGAATTTTAGTATTTTATTTATATGCGAGGTAACATGCCACTGTAGCTAGTTCAACCATTTTTCCCACAAATGTTTATGTGGATATCAAAGTTGTCCATGCTGAATTCGAAGATTCTAGCTGTTGCAGTTTCCATGATAAAAGACTTTTAATACTTAATTCTTAAGGTAGGCGTGGCACTTAACCCATTTAAAGCTTCTGCATAAAAATTAGCCTATAATTCCACCCACACATACAGAAATACGGTGTGAAAATTTTAGGAAAATCGGTTCAGACGTTTTGTCGCCTTTAGGCTTCAAACAGACCCCCAAAAACACAAATTTACATACATACACACAGTCATACACACACATATACATTTGATTTTTCTCTCTCTAATTTATATTGATGAAATCTATAAACGTACCAAGTTTCATGTCGGTACGACTTTGCAAAAGCGAGTTATAACTTTTGTCGGACTAGATTGAGCATTTGGACCATTGTGAACTCTTAGCATTTATAGATTTTTGGCATTGAAATCACCCGGAACTAAATATCTTGTTAAAAAATATCATAAAGGATGTAAATCGTATCTCGTTACTGATTATGTAAATTAAAGAAAAGACCGGTTGTATTATACTGAATTTTTCGGATCTTAAAATACATATTTATATGCACAGTAACAACATGTGGCTAATCGGCGATACAGTTTCACATATACGGGATGAAGAATGTCCTCAAAATATCAGCAAACTAGTTGTCTTTCTCAAAATCATTTCTCGCCAAAGCTGCTATGGAATTTCTAAATAGCAGCTGAACCATAATAGGTTATTAAGGAAATAAGTGAACAAATACATTTCAACTATTTTATAAGGGCTGCCGTTTGGGAGATCTCTTTGTTTTTTCTTCTTTCGGATACAATCATCTTCCACTTACGCGGACAAATAGCGATCAGTTAGAAATTGCAAGTTCAGTAACCTGTTTAAGATACCCATTAAAGTTGGAAACAGAAACAACTATGTATATCACCTCCGTTATGTTTCGAGCAATAAAACATTAAAAAATTAATTTTAGCCACCTATGTGAATGAAAATGAATTGAAATGAATGAAATCGTATTACGACGAGGACTTCGCTCAATTGTGGTTTTTTGGATTTCAGGTGACATTCCCCCAATGAGAAGATCCTTTCAAAATAGCTGTTTGTGTTAGCTTAAGTGATTGCTTGATTGATTTCCAGTTTTCAGAGCCTGCTCATAGAATATTGTATCTCACTTTGAGGTTACAACCATAAGCCGCCCTGCGAAAGTGATCCCAAATATCATCAACTACTACCGATTATTTCTACTGTGATAGCCAAGTAGTAATCAGGGTTTTCGGGGAAAATCACGCATTGCGCCTTCAAATTTGCCATGACATCTGCTAGGAAAACACTGCTGTGGGCAGTAAAAAAGTTTTATGTCGGGACCCTTATTAGAGACACCACAGCCCACCAAGGAACTAATCGTTGAGCAACCATTGTAAACTTCAAGGGCCCATTGGGAACCTCCAGTTTCTCGACTAAATTTTCCTATTCGGAATTCTAAAATCTTATGTGCTATTCAGAAAATAATAAGGAATGACATAATAGACACTAGTGTGATTTGCTTGTATACCCAGGGTGCAATTATGTCCAAAACGAACGCAGTTTCATGGTCCGTCCTTCGCCATGAATGTCGAAGATTTCTCATAGAAATTTCGGAGCGTTCAAAAGTAACTCTTATATGGATTCCGGGACACAGAGATATTGTCGGAAATTTCATAGAGTGATTTGCTTGGATACCCATGGGGCAATTATGTACCTAACGAACACAGTTTCATGGTCCCTCATTCTCCATGAATGCCGAGATTTTCCGGTTCCGGTATATATATATATATATATATATATAGATATATAGACAGAGAGAGATACAGAGAGCGAGATAGATGTAGAGAGAGTTTATATATACAGTGGCTTAGCTCACAGCTTATTTCAGTCAATAATTATTGGTGTCCGTGCGCTGTACAGCAAATATGTACCCCATAGAGTAAGGCCCATTACTAAGTTGCTGTAGAGCCATTCTATAATGGCTGGTCTGAGACGGTATGTTTTGCCAACTCTTTTTTGCAGGTGTGTAGCGCCAAAATTGGAATCAAGAATAAGCCCCAGATATTTAACTCTCTTTGATAAGGAAATTTGAACCCCATTTAAGATCGGTAAGTTAAATAATTGTATCCTATATCGCCTAGTGGAAAGCATCACACCCGTTTGTCGAGGTTGGCATTTAAATCACACAAAAACACTTATATATAATATATATATGTATAAAAGTTCAGTAAGGAACTTAATGGATTGCTTAAATTGCACTTATTAAGGGCCTTTCCGAAGGCGCCCTCCACGCCACTAATTACTGCCAATGAGTAAAGTTTGTATGAAAGAACTATCTCAACGTTCCCTACCACGCAGCACAGGACAGTATAGGGGTGTTGAGCTCTATTAGCAGGTGTGGGAAGATCGTTGGGCCTTATCTTGAGGTCCAGAATTCTTTCTATTGTTTTGAGAATAAATACACTAAAAGACCTGATGTCATTCGCAGTGGTTGGTGATGGCCTCTCAGCTTTAGGAATGGAAACGACCTTCGCCTCTCTGTGTTTAAAGGAGTACTTTAAGATTTTCCTGATTGGATGAAGTCCTGACTAGGTCCTTACATCACAGTTAGTCCTTGACAGAAGTTTGTGAAGTCTGCAAGCCTCCTTGAATTTTTATATTTCCCTACAAAAGCTCCTTCAAGAGATTTTCGCTCCTGCTGTTGATAATTTATTATACAATTAAATGGCCTCAATTGAAATGATTATTATAATTATACTTGTAGAAAACTCTGTTTATGTTCATAAGGCGCAGCAATACATACATAAGGAAGGATAAGGAAATCAAATAAAAAAGATTGAAAGGAGCACTGGTTATTGGTAATAATAAGGATCCAGAAATGGTAACCGCCACCTCGTAATTTAAAGTTTCCTTATTTAGTGGATTATTTTTCAAACAAATTGGGGTTGTTAATTTGTTTATAAATCTCCCTTGAATCTCTTAAAAAAAGAGATCTTTAGGAGATGTGGATTGTAATTACTCGTAAGTAATTACAATCGTTGGGATGCGTGTTGTGGGAGAGAAAAGGAAAGAAATGGAATTAATTCAATTTCTTGGAAGTTTTGAGAGAGAGAGAGTATTTCTTACCTTTTTTCCCAGCGCTGAGAGATTATTACTTTCTTTCCAAATTAGAATTTCTTAGGGAAGTTTAATTTTTAACACAATATATTTTTCCGTAAAATTTATAATTTAAGGAATTTAAATAAGCACTATTATATATGTGAAGAATTCAGGTGAGTATAATTTATTATAACTTTTAGTAAGTATAATTTTAGATAAATATAATTTGAGGTAAGTATAAATTTAGGTACATATAAGTTCAGGTAAGTATAGTTTTTTTTTTTTTGTTGTACAATTTTAATGTAAATTATTTTGGTTTGAAGTATGGTTTTTTAAGGGTAGAAAATAGATTTATTTATATTATATTTAATTATAAATTTCATTTAATTTATTATGTAATTTAGTTTATTTTCAATATTTTAAATTATATTGGAGCACAATTTTTAGGTGATTTTATTAAATATTTTTACACAAGTTTTTTATGTTAATTTTATTGATTTTATCACACTTTTTTTTTTTTACTTGACTGTGTTTAGAAAAAAAAACTTGATGTTAAACTAGGTTGTTGTTACGATAAGCGCAAGATGATAAGTGATTTCCTTTTTCTAATTTTATTTCCCATCAAACTTCATAGACAATTTGCCTTACTGTAAATAGTGGAGGCATTCCCTTTGTGTAATGGAATTGCGGAGACATTCCTTTAGATGGATGGAAAGTGTTTTGTTGTCACTTATTATTATTGTTATCGATATAATTTGGTTGTGTTCAAACCTAGTTTGAACATATCGCCGACCCTGGGGTTAAACTTAAGATGGCCTCTCGCCCGGAGGTGTAGTACAAAGGACTTGTGCCAAGGACCTTATGGCTTGTGCAATTATTTTGGCATCTGGAGTGGTGGATAAAGTCGATGATGATGCTTCTTCCGTTGATGTCTTTCGTTGAACGACCTTCTTTCTTTTCATCTTTTGAAACTTCTTTCGTTGAACTGCTGCATTTCTTTTGGACTTTTCAGGGGTTGGGTGAAGCAATGTGTGGTGGAATTTGTCACATTTCTTACACATGTCCAGTGACGTGCAGGACCGTAGGTCATGGCTCCTAGCTAGGCAGTTTTCACAATAACGATGCCTATCGACGAGTTCCTGCCTTTCAATGATAGACATTCTCAGGAATTGGCGGCAAAACCTCAACGCGTGGAATTTCCGGCAAATTTTACATTCATAAATTTCAGGATCTGGTCGAGATCTTGGGTGACGACCCTTGCCCGCGTGACGTCTATTGGAATTGGGTTTGTAGTTCCGGCGTATTATGGTAAATCTACGGTTGTGTCTAAGAGAGAAATTTTACAGATTAGAGAAGGTTAAGAGATTAAGTAATGAGAATTGAGTCGAATTAGGAAATGTTAGTAGCGGGAGAAAAAAGACGAGTTGTGTGATTTACTATTGGGAAATGGAAGACGACGATGTGCGACTATCCTTCGTACGCACATTCCTATCCGGTGGAGCACGAGGGGGAGTAAATTTCCATTCACGTTCGAGTGCTCTACTAGCTACGAGAAAACTACGACCATTGTCAGTTACTACCCTTTGGGGTAGTCCACGCCTCCCAACGAAATGAGAGAATGAGTCTTGGAATGCTGACGAAGACAGGTCTGAGCATAGTTTCAAATGGATAGCTTGCGTGTTGGAGTAAACGAAAGCGCTAAAATAGGTCTTTGTAGTGGTTGAATTCAGTGGGGCTGAGATTTTAGCAAAGTCAATGCCTATGACTTGAAGTGGAGGTGACAGAGTACCTCTCTTTGGGGGGAGTGGTGCCACTAACTGAGAACAAGGCTGTTGGCGGTAAATAATGCAAGTTTTGCAGTGTCGTATTATCTTCCTCAATCGGGGTTTGAGACGGAAGATATAGAATTCAGTCTGTACCATCCGACACATTTGACTGCATTCACCTTTAGATTGGTTCATATACGGCTGACAAAATCGGGAGTTGCCAGGTGATATAATGGGATATCTCGGGATATTTGCGGACTGCTTTTGTCCTCTAATACCGACAATTTCAAAATGAGAATTTTGATAGGGGAGTTGAAGTCGGCTTCTAATTCTTTCTGTTAAGAATGTTCGTTGAGGTCTTGGGTTAATAAGAATTCGATTGGTGAAGAGTTCACCTTTATATTCTATATGCTCTAGAGCAGTTTGGAATGGAGTATTTTCATTACTCGTAGAGCAATTAGCGTGTACCTTATTCGATGTAGGGTTTTCTGTTTGTGTTTCATCGGGATTGTTTTGGGTAGCATTTGAATATTGCGGCGTATTACTGCTACCTTTATAATTTGAGTCATGTGGAGTTTCTGAAATTTCTGTCATGTGGAGCAGAGAGTGATTGACAGTTTCTTGAAATACCTCTGTATCGCAGGGGGGAAGTGTTATAGAGTTAGATTCAAATGTATTTTGGGTAAAGGCGTGTGAATACCGTGATGTTCCTAGGTCACTAGCGGAATTTAATTGAGCAATTTTTATTAACTCGAGAATTTGTGAAGTGCAAAGGCAGTAGGCATCCTCACACGCTTCATAATTTGTCTTCGCCTCTTCCTTAACTTTCGAGGTTACTATTCTGTTATGGGACAACATTAAGTTCTCATAGGAACTTTCGAGTTTTGCCCATATCGAGTCCAAGTGTTTCAACTTGACTCCTAGAACCAATTCCGATTGCTGGTCTGTGGGAGTTCGTTGGATATGTTGGCAAAATTGGATCAAATGATCACAATAGAATAAGAAGCTCTCCTTTGGTGAGCTGTTTGCTTCGCTAGTAGATGTGGTAGACATTTTCTCAATATGGGATTGAAAATTTGAATGATATAGAACAAAGTGTGTTGAGATTTAATTATTGGATCCGTATATGAGATACGACTCGTTTATAATTTGAGGTTTCGGTTATCGGGAAGTAGGGCTGGAACTGCTGTCCAGTCAATTCTAAAGAGAGTGTATATATGTGAGTAATACTGGATATTGTAATCCAGGAGATTAGGGCTACTGGGAAGTAGTACTAGAACTGCGATCTAGCAAAATTTAAAGAGAATATATATAGGGGCAATACTGGATATTGTAATCCAGGTTAGCACTTAGGAGAATTGGGCTACTGGGAAGTAGTACTAGATATCTGTTATCTAGCGTAAAAAGAGTTAAGAAAAAACTCTAAGTGCTAATTCGCGGTGTAAAAAATTATTTTCTATATTCTATGAATAAGGGGTTAGGGGCTATATGGGAATAGCACTAGATACCTGTTATCTAGTTTAAATATAGAAAAAATAGAATATAGAATTGAATAAAGAAATTTGGGATTCTAATAAATTGCCATGTATATTCTCTTATATAATTGTGATATGAATTTTCAAATGAGATATGAAAATTAATTTTTTTTCACCGTGTAATTTGTGTATTAATCTACCAAATATATTTGAGATATTGGTGACATTGAATTTTCTTTAGTTCATTAATTTAAAAAAATTCAAGTTAAAAAAAAATTTTTTTTTTTTTTTTTTTATTAAATTTTAAAAATATTTTTAAATATTTTTTGTTCTTGAGTTTCAAATATATTTTATTAATAATTCGCAAAATGTATTTATTATTAAATTTTAATTTATTCTTGTAGTATCATTTTCACGATGTGCGCCTCAATGGGTTAATTTGCAATGGACTGTATTGTTTTCATTGGAAATAAAGACCAGTGGTGTAAAGGAAAAATTTCATTTGTTAATTAATTTTTTATTTTTCAATTTATGTTTTTAAAATTAAAATTAAAACAAGTGAGGGTAAATGGGATAATTTATTTATTTATTTTAATAATATATTTATTTATAATTATTAAAAGTGGGAAAAATAAAAATTTGCAGTTGATATTTGGTATAAATATCATTCCTTTAATACTCTGTGTGGTGTTTTTTCCTTCTGTCTATTCCTTGTCCTTCTTCGTTCGCTTTCCTTGTGACACAACCAGAATTGTTGTTTCAATTTTGATAAATCCGCTATTCTCTTGTTGGAATTTTGTAACAAAGAGATTTGTTACAAATCAAGAGACATTGCACTTGAGTTATCAAACGGGAATATAGTAAATCAAACACACTTCTCTTATGTGTGACTAAGAGAGTGGTGTATTAATACACTATATGTTTGATTTACAGAGAAATTAAGGGAGATGAGATCACTTGCACTTTTATTTATTATTATTATTTTTTTTTTACTTTGTTCCTTTTTTTAAAGGTCAAATGGTGTTATTTTTTTTTACATATACAGAAAAGAAATTTCTGTATTTTATATTCGAAAACGAGAAATGAAACGCGAAATAGAGAACGGTATTAATATACCATACTATATACTATATGTACATATACGTATTTATACGGGTTTGTGTAATTTTAGAGTGTGAAAATTTGTTTCTAAGATATTCGAATTTTAAATGATTTCTTATATGTGTATAAATATAAAACGGGATAAACGCAAAACCGGTACACGGGTAAAAGGAGAGAAAAAACGGGATGTATGTGCTTTTTTAGAATGTAGTTTTACCGTAAGCATATGTCCATCTAAATGTCCATACGCTTCTTTTAACCTCTTTTCTGTTTTTCGAGGTTAATTTTTATCGTAATCACTTTTAAGCACTCTTTCTTTAACGGGTTAAATGTTATTTTTAACCTATTATCATTTTTTCCTTTTTGGTCACTTTTTGTTTTTTCTCTCTCTTTTTACATATATATTTTGTTTTTTGAGTTTATGCGGAATAATTTCTATATATATATGTATGTAAAAGTTTTGTCACTTACTTTTCTTTTTTACTTATTTTCCAATATCTATTTATGTATAAAAAATGTTCGTCACTTACGGTTTTGATGGTTTATGTGTAGTGATGATCTTGAGAATATCTCTTTACCTCATTGTATGGAGTTGTTGTATGGGCTTGTTGTATGGAGTTTGTTGTATAGAGCTGTTGTATGGAGTTGTTGTATTGTGTTGTTGTATGAAGTTGTTTTTAATTTAATTTGTATTCAAAGAGATTGTCTTCTTCTTTTTTATAAAAAAACCATGAAACAAATCCACAGGTTGCTTTTGTGTTTGCCGTGAGAAGGACCATGAAACAAATTGGGGTTGTTAATTTGTTTATAAATCTCCCTTGAATCTCTTAAAAAAAGAGATCTTTAGGAGATGTGGATTGTAATTACTCGTAAGTAATTACAATCGTTGGGATGCGTGTTGTGGGAGAGAAAAGGAAAGAAATGGAATTAATTCAATTTCTTGGAAGTTTTGAGAGAGAGAGAGTATTTCTTACCTTTTTTCCCAGCGCTGAGAGATTATTACTTTCTTTCCAAATTAGAATTTCTTAGGGAAGTTTAATTTTTAACACAATATATTTTTCCGTAAAATTTATAATTTAAGGAATTTAAATAAGCACTATTATATATGTGAAGAATTCAGGTGAGTATAATTTATTATAACTTTTAGTAAGTATAATTTTAGATAAATATAATTTGAGGTAAGTATAAATTTAGGTACATATAAGTTCAGGTAAGTATAGTTTTTTTTTTTTGTTGTACAATTTTAATGTAAATTATTTTGGTTTGAAGTATGGTTTTTTAAGGGTAGAAAATAGATTTATTTATATTATATTTAATTATAAATTTCATTTAATTTATTATGTAATTTAGTTTATTTTCAATATTTTAAATTATATTGGAGCACAATTTTTAGGTGATTTTATTAAATATTTTTACACAAGTTTTTTATGTTAATTTTATTGATTTTATCACACTTTTTTTTTTTTACTTGACTGTGTTTAGAAAAAAAAACTTGATGTTAAACTAGGTTGTTGTTACGATAAGCGCAAGATGATAAGTGATTTCCTTTTTCTAATTTTATTTCCCATCAAACTTCATAGACAATTTGCCTTACTGTAAATAGTGGAGGCATTCCCTTTGTGTAATGGAATTGCGGAGACATTCCTTTAGATGGATGGAAAGTGTTTTGTTGTCACTTATTATTATTGTTATCGATATAATTTGGTTGTGTTCAAACCTAGTTTGAACACAGTAGGTTAAGGGTCTATTAACTATGGCACTGGATATGAAATCCAGGAAATTTTTCCAAAATGTAGATTTGGATGTGTAGCAGGCGTATCACATAATTTTTAGTTCGCAAAATAAACCAAAATTTAAATAAATTATGAGTGACTATGGAAGTCACACCATTTTACACTTTTTCTGAGGTTTACTAAATTTTAAATAATGAATTGGAATTTTGTTATTATGCTTTTTCTTTATTTTGTTCTTTTTATTTAAATTCAGTTAAGCTCGATCACTTGTTGTGAAGAGTCGTATTTTCATTTGCTCTCGTTTACTTTAGGATTCAAAACAAAAACAGAACAAATCCGGTACAAACAAAATCAAACGTACACTTGCTTGTGATAATGTTAACGCTTTAGGTGATAATAACATGAATACAAGATCAAAAACAATTAATGCACCTAGTGCATCAGAAAATTATAATTATATTTCTCTTCTTCAAACTATGGAAGATGATAAAATTGATAATGATAATGTTGATGAAATTATCGTTAAAAAAACAGTGAAGGTTCATATACCTCCAATTACCATACTTAAATGCAAAATCGAAGATGTTCACAATCTCCATAAATTTAACAAATTAACAGGTTATTCTATAAGAAATATTTCAATTAGCTTAAAATTATTTCTGAAATCTAAGTGAGATTACGACACCATATCTAATGTTCTCAAGGACAAGTACGAGTACGTATAAAGCTCTTCTGTTCGGTCTTGATAAACAGGATACATCAATTATTAAGAAAAGACTTACCGATATGGGACTCCAATGTTTAGATGTTAAAATCGTTGTTAAAAAGAACACATACAATGTGGATTACGTAATTTACGTTGTTTATTTCAAAACACAGTCAATAACAATTAAAGAACTTAGGCAAAAATATTCTGTAATTGACCATTTGAGGGTGAAGTGGGAATTTCAAAAAGTCAGAAAACGCGGATAACTCAATGTTATAACTGCCAAATGTTTGGCCGGTTCTAGCCGCTGCAAGGTTAAAACCTTTTGTTCAAACTACGCTGGACAGCATAAAACATCCGATTACCATGAATCTAGTCCTAAGTGCGCAAACTTTAATGGCCCTCACAAGTCAACATTCGATCAATGCCCAAGTAAGATAAATTACCTAAATATTAGACAACGTGCCCAATCAGTATCTAGTGTTAGTGCAGGAATTTATTTTACTGGAGACATAGCTACAGCTTTCCTAATACACTGCGTCAAAGTACTCCAACTACTACTAGTAAGTAGCAGTAATAACGCTTATAATAATAATAATTTATACTCTCTTGAAGAAATAAAGAATTTAACCTTAGAATTAATTACAAATCTTAGGAATTGTAAAAACAAGGCGGATCAGTTCGAGGTCATCACAAACCTTGCATGCAAATTCCTATTATAATGGAGAACAATGCAATTTATATAATAACATGGAATACAAGAGGCATTCGCAAGAAGTATTTAAAATTATTTAAATTTTTAACTAGCCGTAGAATTCACATTTGTTTAGTATCGGAAACAGGACTTAATTCAAACTTATCAATCACGAACAATGAATTTAATATTTATAGAAATGATAGGATAAACGCTCGAGGAGGAGGTGTAGCAATAATTATCACTAAAACTATTTCTCATCAATTATTACCTATTGTTAACACATCTGCTATAGAAAATATTGACATTAAACTTTTCGCTAATGTAGATTAAATCGATATATATTCATGCTAGTATCCTGGTGGTCCAGCAGGTCCTGATGGCGTGAGAAAACGACAATTTGCATCTGACATTCATAGGCTCAGTAGCAACGAAAGATATCTTTTGGATGAAAAATTGGAATGGTATAATATTCATATTATGCATCCTTGTAATAATACTTACATACCTTTAAGCGCTAGTAGGCAGGGTTCTATTTTGGACGTCTTTCTGACTAATGTTCCGCTCATAACGTCCCCTGCGGAAGTTATAAACGATTTGAGTTCGGACCATTTATCCGTTAAAATTTCACTGAATAGTTATTACAATAACACAAATTTTTCAGATATGATTTTTGCAATACTACAGACAGAAACTAAACCCAATGTAAAATTAACATGAAAAAATTTTGATTTCAAATCATAGTATATTTTCGAAAACATTTTTAATAAATGTATTTTTAACATTGTTTCCTATTGAATCAAAATTGAAAATGTTAATTTAATCATTTTACACTTTAAAATAAAATTGTACACATAAGATTTAACATTTTATATATAAAATAAAATAAACCCAATGTAAAATTAACATGAAAAAATGTTGATTTCAAATCATAGTAAATTTTCGAAAACATTTTTAATAAATGTATTTTTAACATTGTTTCCTATTGAATCAATTGAAATTGTTAATTTAATCATTTTACACTTTAAAATAAAATTGTACACATAAGATTCAATATTTTATAATGTTAAAATAAAATTTTTTAATGTTGATTTAATATAATGTATTTTTATAGTAAAAACAAAAGTTTTTAACGTAAAATCAACATTGCGTTTAGATGATATAACAAGGGCCATTGTTAATTCAACATTATATTTACATGTCTCGATGTTGAGAACATGTTGAAACAACATGTGACAATTTTAATTGATTAACGAATAGCGAATAAAATTGTTTCATGTAAAATCAACAACACTGTTCATGTTAAATCAATATTGGTTCATGTTAGAACAACATTTACAAATACAGTAAACTCTCGATAATATGAACTAATTAATGTCGGGGTAGTTCATATTTTCGAATTTGTTCACATTTTCGATTGTGATTTTTTATATATTACTAAGTTATTCTTTCTAAAAATCACTTCTGTAAGGGATTAAAACGCAAAGCATCACTAAAACAACATCTTGTAATTTATTTAGAACATAAAAAGTTTTTAAAAATCCACTTTATATAGAGTACATACGTAGTGTGTACATAAAAAACAAATAAAATATTACGACAAAAAATAAATAAGGTTTGCAATGAAAAAGATAGGTACATATATATTTAAATATGAAAATAATCGGTCATTATTTTCTGTTTTTTCTTTTGTTCGATCAACTTATTTACCGCCAATTCCCCGATGTTTTTCAATGCTTTAATGTCAGTTTGATCGATCATTTGAAATTCAGCCCATTGCACAGCTTTGTTAAAAATTTCGACAGCTTCTTTGGCTTTAATGTTGTTTTCAGTCATCATCGTCGGACTCTTTACGTAAATCATTTTCATCAAATGACGTGACGTCCTCACAAGGATTATTGATCCAATCTCTAATTTTTACAGCAGTAAATACTTCCTGAGGGCACAATGTCTAGAAGATGTGCTGCAGTATTTTCTAATGCTCTAACTTCCGATTGTCAACTTTCTTTTAAAACGCTCAAAGGAACATTATATTTAGGATCATCATCATTTACCATATTCAAAATATTTTTCCAACAGTTATATAAAATTTCTTTACCAACTCGGTTCCAGGATGCCTCTAGAATAGAAACTCCTACTTTAAGTGTGATTTTTTTCATCGATTCAAGCAAATCCCCCTCTTTTGCAACAACTGTTGCCAGAGGACTGTTCCTATAATGAAGTTTAGTGATCCATTGGCTGGATCAGAACCGTTACATTTGGAGGCATGAACATAGCTTCTATGGAACCATCCTCGGATTTAAGTTCGGATTCTGGTGGATGAGAAGGAGCATTATCTATTAGGAGTAGGGCTTTTACCTTTCTTCGTTAAAAAATCTGTCACCTTAATGAAAAATAAAACTGTAAGAATTCCAATTGGACTATTTTTACATGTTTACTTACCTCTGGCACAAAACAGTTATGAAATCATTCTTTAAAAATGGAAGAAGTCATCCAAGCAGACTTTGAATTTCTGTAGTTTAAGGGACAGATAAAAATTTTAAAACTGTGGGGATTTTTCGATTTTCCTATTACTAAAAGTTTTATTTTATGAGATCCCAACGCATTTGCACAGCATAGAATTGTTATCCTTTGCTTCTCCATTTTTGCACCTGGAGCGCTTTTCTCCAATGACGTCACATATGTCTTTTTGGGGGAGAAGTTTCCAATATAATCCAGACTCATCGGTATTATACAACTGATCATTGGATAAACCCAAATCTTCTATCTTTGCTATCAATTTAATTTTAAAAGGATTTACAAACTGAGATTGGGAAGAAAGTTATCTGAAGGAGTCGAATTCCGTATCTCTTTTTAAATCCTTGTAGCCACCCATCGCTAGCATTGAAGTCATTTCCGTTTTGACTTATGTTTTTGTGAATTTGTTTAGCTTTCTCTTGCAACATCATTGAGGTTTTTATTCCGCATACAAATAAACCACTTATAGAGCTATTTTTCCATTTTTGGAATCTCTGAAGATCGCAATATTTTGCATTTTCCGGGTTAATAAAACTTATTGTTTACGCATTTTAAAATATTATCTTTGTTAAATTTGATTGAACATATCGTTGATTTTGCAACTTTATACTTTTTAATTAACACTCGATCCTTTTTTAAATATTCCAAAATTTCGCATTTTTCATTTAAGGATAAAAACTTTCGACTGTTTTTAGACATTTCTGATCTTAAAAATAATTTCACGTACCTACCTTAAAAAGTGACAAAGTGACTAGCATTAAATACCTTTCAAATAAAGACAACGTGGTATTTAATAATTCGGGGATTCCCAAAATTAAAAATAAATGCCTTTAATTTGTAAAATCCCCAAAAATTAAAAGAAAATGTTCACTATTTGTAGCCATTAAACTTCACTATTTAAAGCGCCCATAAAAAAACTTAGTGTTCACATTAGTCGATAGTTCATTACGTTAGATTTTCCCATTACCGCAAATTCACCGTAATAGTTTTCATATAAATTATAAATAATATCGGTTCAAGTTAAACCAACATTTTGTAATGTTAAATCAACATCAGTTAATTTAAAATTGACATTGATTCAGGTTGAATCTACATTGTATTCTGTTAAATCAAACCTGTACCATATTGGAAACATTTCGAGTAAGATTGTAACAAAGTTGTTGAATTTTCAATTAACATGAAAAAAGGTTGAAATGAAATCATGTAGAATTCTGCAAAAAGTACCGCTACTTTGGAACATTAAAAATTTTTCATTCATAAATTAGTAAAGCTTGAATAAGTATTGTGGTGTATTATAAAAGCGTTGTTTTGCAGTAAGTTAAATTAAATTTTTTAGTATAAATATATTATTATGTTTTCGCCAAAGAATCATAATGATAATTTATCAAGTGTTGTGCAAGAAATTGTATCAATTGAAGGAAATATGAATTTCTTAAGTGACGAAGATAGTAATATTATATTAAATATTCCAGTTCAGAATACTAGCGAAAATTCACAATTAGATGAGCTACTGCACACTTTTAACTTAATTGAAGTAAAACCATATTTGACAAGTAAGTAATAGCATTAAAGGATTTTTGTAAGATAATTTGACAATTGTAAATAATATTTATATTTTGATAGTTTAAGGTATTTATCAAAGGAAGATATTGAGGAAGCCATACCCCCTATTGGTTCGTGCTTGTTTCCGAGAAAAACTTAATTAAATCTTTTATTGATGCGAAAGAAGCCTTAAGTGGAAATCTGTAACTACTTTTTATAAACAAAATGATAATTTGACCGATTCATTTCCTGCTGAACTAATCAATATAATTTTGGAGGATGTATTTTATCGCGAAGTTATATTATCACCAAAAGATTTGCCAATAATAGTGGACGAAATTGTCAATAACTTCCCCAGTGAAATAAGAGTAAATTTTAATTAAAATTGAAGGAAATACAGATGCTTCAAATTCCAACTCGCTGATAGTTAATTCTGAACTTGATGAATCAATTTTACTAGCTTTAAAAGCTTCTCTTTCGAAATATTTATCCAACTGGGATGAAGTTATAGATAAATGGCAACGGACATTTTTGTTAAGGCAAAAAGAGGTGAATAAATAATTATGAATTTCTACATAACTGGCCGCTTTATTCTAACGCACGATCTTACGAACTAGTATGTTTACATAAATTGTTTTGAAATTTCATATATGCGTATTATCATTTATATTTCCTTTATAGATTAATATCGATTTCGAACTACTGCACCCAAATAAAAGTCATCTTCTTCTCAGTAAATGGAAGGGATTTATGGAAAAAATTGTAAGCTATTACAGCTTATATCTTAAATATTACATATATATTTTTAATTATTTGCGAAAATGTTTATTTTATATACATAAATAAATGTATTTTTAAAATGAAAATGAATAAACGTTATATTTTATTTAAAGATATACATATAAAAAACTAAAATAACTTCTTTTTATTGGTCGGGCTTAATATAAGCAGAAAGTCAATATGATTTTCATGTTATTTCAAAACTAGAATCCTTTTGAATTAACATGAAAATTTATGTTGAAATAATATGTTTGCATCTTATTTCAATATGAAATTCAGAGTTGAAATAAAATGATTTAATGTTATTTTAAACATAAGATCATATTGATGCAATGTGAGAATCATGTTATCTTAATACTAATTAATGTTGATTTGAATGGTATCTTAAAGCAAATTCAACGTGATATCACTTTGATCCAACATAAGTAGCAATGTTGTTTTATAATGTTTTCAAGTTGTTTTTAATTGAAAAATAGTTATTTTTGGTTTACTGTAAAGTCATGTTGAATTAACATGAAACACCTATGAAGCAAAATCATAGCAGAAAAATTATGATTTAACCATGTTTTCGGCGTTTTTACAATGATTTTTTTCTGTGTGTAGATTAGGTTAGGTTAGAGGACGTGTACTTGTCTATTAAGACATTTCTTCGGCGACTTCGTCTCAGCAGATTTCTGGCAAAAACTCTGAGAGTAAATAAAATTGCCATGAAAAGTTTCTCAAAAATCTGTCGATCGGAGTCAACTTTAAACTGTAGGTCCCACCACTCATGTATAAAATTAACACAAAACATAGGTGGTGTGAGAGACTAGGTCGTAATCCTGACTGAAGGATTGTAATGACCAATTATGTATTTATGTATGACAAGTACAGTACCCGGAGGTCGAATTGACCCATTGTACAACGTCCTTAAAGAGGGAATAGGATAAAAAAGGAGCGGAAGGGGGAGAATGGGAAGCGGAGGAATTTGCAATACTAATTGGAACCAATTTTCCAAATTTTTAAATAGGAATTTAAATGTGCCTAATATAGACAATATTCAGAATCCTGAACATATAGATCAGAACATTATATTTCGAAAGCGTTTTAAATGATACAGTCGCCTGTAAGGTACCTAAAATATGGCCCTCATTGAGAGGTAAAGCTCTACCCTATCATATTAAGATTATGACACAAGAGAGAAATGGTTATCGACGAGATTGGCAAAGATACAGGGATCTTAACGATTTTATTCAGAAGAGGATATATAACCTGAGAATTCGTGAGGAAATATATTCATTTAGAAATAGATCTTGGGATTCTATATTGTCGACACTTGATAGAGGCTCCTCACGCTTTTGGAATTTGAAGAAAATATTGAGGAAAAAGGATAACAATATTCGTATCTGAAAACAAAACGGTTCTCGCTACACCACCAATCAGGAAAAATGTGAAATCTTAGCGCAGACTTTTGCTTCTAATTTTTCCATTTCATCGCATCTACAACTTCTCTAGTGAATGATACTCTGGAATCGTATACATCATTGAGAGGTGATCCATTGGATACTTATTTAATAAACAGTTCACAAATCTCTGATATTTTGAAATCTCTGAAAAATATAAAATCACCAGGTATCTACGGTATTAATAACAGATGCCTTAAGGTAGTTCCTGACAAAGGCATTAAATTATTGACAATCATTGTGAATTCCTGTCTCAAGCTCTGTTATTTCTCCCAAAAGTTTAAACAGACTAAAGGAAACCTGGAAAGGAAGCTGTTTGTCCATCTCCATACCGTCCCATCAGTTTATTGTCGAGTGTGAGTAAGATTTTAGAGAAAGTCATTAAAATTAAATTAAATGATTTTATGGAAGCCAATAATGTTATTCCAGTACACAGTACATCTTTTAATAAGAATCAGAAATTTAGTGAGAAGAAATTTTAGCCAACAAAAATCTAATGGCACGGTTCTATTGGATGTTAAGGCTACCTCTGATTCAGTCTGGAACGACGGCCTTCTTTTCAAGATGTTAAATTAAAATTTCCCAATAGAGTTGACAAAGATTATACACAGTTTTCTCACTTATTGGTCTTTTAGAGTTCACATTGGCTCACACCGTTCTGAGCTGCATTTAATTAAGGCAGGTTATCCCCAGGAGTCAAGTTTATCCTCTGTACTTTATAATTTATATACTTCTGATTTTTCCCAATTGGACTACTGTACGTTGTCAATATTCGCGGATGACACAGCAATACTTAGCTCTGAAATTTTGGCTGTTGATATAATATCTAATCTACATAGAGCACTAACTGATATCTCGTATTATTTCAACAAATGGAAAATTATGTTAAATTGTGAAAAAACACAGTCGATATATTTTACAAGGACACGAAAAGATTGTTATATACCACAGGCCAATATTTTATTGGATAATAATTTTATTCAGTGGGAACAGAAGGTGAAATATCTTGGTATTAGGCTCGATCCGAAAATGAAGTTTAAAGATCATATATGTATCTTACGTATTAAATAAAGTTAACATATTAACCCGTATGATATACCCTTTTATAAATCGGAAAGTTAGCTTTAACATTGCCAATAAAAAACTCATTTTAAAGTCCATTTTCCATGCTGTAATGTTCTATGCAACCCCCGTTTGGTCTACTAGCGCATCTTGCCATATTAAAAAACTACAAATAGTTCAAAACAGGTTGTTGAAACTTACATACGACCTACCTTGGTTTTTTTCTACCTCACGCCTTCAGAATTATTTTGGTCGATGTCGAGATACTGATTTCTTTCATATTAATGAACTAGTATCATCTTAGGTTTTTTTACCAAATTTTCTCCTCCAAAAATATTGTATATATGTATATAAAAATTTTGTAACTATAAAATCTATTTTTATGCTAAAAAAGAGAAGTTTTGAACACTTAAATATGTAATTTAGCTCTAACGAAAATATAAATATTATGAATATATAAATTGAATTGAATTATTTAAATTAAATTAGGATTGTAATATGTTATGTGAGATATTAAATAATATCTAATATATAAAATTCTCGTGTCACGGTGTTAGTGGTGAAACTCCTCCGAAATGGATCGACCGGTTTTCATGAAATTTTGTGTGCATATCGGGTAGGTCTGAGAATCAGACAACATCTATTTTTCATATCCCTAAATGTTAAGAGGGCGTGGCAAATTGTTAATATTTAATATTTAGGTAGATATTGATCGTAGACGAATCAAATTTGGTGGATAAGTTCGTAGAGTCGATATCGACAATCCCAGCAAAAATTGGCGTGACAAGCCTTCCCCTTCAAGTGATACCTATAACTCTTGTACTACTAAACCGATTTTAACCATTATTTTTTTGTTCGAAAGCTTATCAGGTTTAGATGGTTTTTTTAAATTCGATATAGCAAAAAGTAGGCGTGGCAAACCTTTAAAATTGAATATTTATTGACATAGTGATCGTAGACGAATGCAATTTGATGGATAAGTTCGTAGAGTCGATATCGACAAACTCACGAAAAATGGGCGTGGCAACTCTCCCCCTTTAAGAGATACCTATAAGTCGGCTAATTCGACGGTTTATAACTACATATGTACATATACAACATGTATGTCTGTTAGTTTTTGTTTTGGAGCGAGTACAACAAATACAACTTCGGCAGCGCTACCCATGATTCGGACGCCTTATTGTTATTCTTTGTATGCCTCGCCTAAATAACGTACTGACTTCGATTAAATTTTGAACTAGATAGACCTACGTACCGTAGAACACATATGTCTTACGTTTTTCTTTTTAAGAAGTACTCAGTAGAGGTGGTACCAACCATCACACTGATTTGGATTAATTTTGTTAGTGTCTTAACACAACTTCAGATTAACAAATGTAAATTTTCACATAGTTTTTTTTTTAATTGCATTCACCTTTGTTTCAAATTAATTATCAAATTAAATATTAAAAATTCTCTCTGAAATTGCTCTGCAGCAGAGAAGAAATAACACCAGCGTGCGGCAATTATTCATATTTGAGTTTTTAAATGGTGAAGAATAATGTGCGAAACAAAGAAGTAAAATAAATACCTACACAGTGTTTGAACAATAAAAATAACAATCTATTTATAAACTTAACTGTAATTCAAGAAATTATAAAATAAACACACAAAAAGTGCATAAATTGATTAAAATCAACAACAAATTGCAGTGAAAATAAAATAAGACAGAAACGACTTGACATACTTAACCTTTTTTGGAAAGAGTTTTAAATCAAAACAAAAACGTGTAAGTGCATAATAAATATACGTGTTTTATTATTGTGAAAGGTAAATGTAATAATTATCAAACGAATACAATATTGTCACTGTTTTTCACCAATAACTATTTTA
The DNA here is from genome assembly GCA_936449025.2 of Sarcophaga subvicina. Taxonomy (NCBI): domain Eukaryota; kingdom Metazoa; phylum Arthropoda; class Insecta; order Diptera; family Sarcophagidae; genus Sarcophaga; species Sarcophaga subvicina. The sequence continues at coordinate 57,062,210 of OW388081.2, forward strand.
ACTTGATTTATTTATATGTTCTGTGTACAGTCAGCAAGCCAGCAAGACGCAAAGGGGTCAAGTCGTTGACCAATAAAATCTAGAGTAATGCAAGATATAAGAGCACAAAGATTAGGCGAACAAATCCAACAAAGCAATGAAGATGCGCGTGACTAACGAGTCCGAGGGTTCATTAGAAAATAAAAAACAATTTTTGTTTTTTTCTTTTTCTTTATTGTTTTATTTAATTGACATTCTAATCAAGACTAAAACTAAACTTAAAAGTAATTACAATATTTATAAATTTTATTATTATTATATTTAGCTTACGTTTGTTGAAATACGTTCCAGAAAAAAATAATAATTATTGCTGACTATGAGAAGCATGCAGTTCATCAAACTTAATAATTTTGCAAACTGTTGATATTACTTATTAATTAAAATTAAGTTTGTTGAACTATTGCATTGTTGTTATTGTTGCCAATCGACTGGTAGGGAATATATAGAGTTACTGAAATGGGAGGTTGACGTAACTCCTTCCCCGTTTGACTGAAAACCCTCCTGAGTTTTTTCAATTATTTTTACTTTATTCTTTTTTATTTGTTTATAAATGCAAAATATCACTACTATGCCCAGAGCTAGTAGACTGAATATCAAAGCGAGGCCATTAAAAGTGTAGTTGTATTTTTTATGAAAATTTAATTCTTAAATTTTTTGAATATTTTTGATCTGATTTGATATTATTTCATCAAACGTTAGCTGAGACGTGATATTATTTACATTAAAGTTGTTATTAATTAGAAAATGTTGTTCAAATTTGTCATCGAAATTACAATACAAATCTCCTTTTATTTCTATTTTACAATCATTGAATGTTATGATTAATATTTCCGTTCAGATTAAATTGTCTATTGTTACAAGTACTGTTAATTATGGAGTTTACATGATTTTTTAAGATTATTAAGCCCGGTTTTATTTCTACAGTTTTTATTTGTTTATTCTTTTTTCTTAGACAATTATTTGAAAAAATGCAAAGGTTAGATTTTTTTAAATTGCTTCTTTTTACTTCGTTAGTAAAATCATACATTGCGTTATTTATTTTTAATATTTCTTTATTTTTAAAAATAAGTTCTTCTTGATTTTCATTTGGTATAGGGATAAAAAATTATCTTTTTATTTTTCGTATATCTTTAGGTATTTGAATTACAAAAATAATTTTATTTTCTGTGTATTGGGCTGCACTTAATTTGGTATTTTGCATTTTATAAAGATCTATATTATAAAGGGCTATTTCTTCACTTGTTAGTACATTGTTATTTATAGTGTTTTTTTTTTTTGCTGTTACAAGGTTGTTTTGTATGTGTTCAATATTATCTAGCAAAATTTTAATTTTTAATAATAAATCTAGATATATAAGCTTATTTTCTAGTTCTTCATCATTCTTAATTATTTGATTCAATTTTGAATTAATCTGTGTTCTGTCACATTCTATTGCGTCTTTTAGCTTTGAAAGTGTTTATTTCAATATTTTTATTAAGATTTTCTATTACTGCATGGTTATTATTATCAATTGTGTGTAAATGTCGTTCTATTTCTGTCCTGTCAAAGTCGTTCATTGTCCCGTATAACCATTTCATTCCGGTATCTACGAAGTTAATTAATCCTCTTGGATGTCAGGTAGGGATGATAGTTTGAAGTTTCGATTTTGCTTTTAATAATTCCATATTCAAAAAGTGTTTGTCATTCTTATCTAAGATTACTTTTGTATTTTCCTCTAGTTCTTCTATGATATTCTGAATTTCTCTAGGGTCAATGATGCGTAAAATAGTATTGTAACTGTATGTTATGTCCACGTCCTCTAATGCAATTTCTGCGAAACCATTGCTGCTATTGATGTCTTCACCAATCAGAGTGGTGTTGCTCAAAGCGAAAAGCGTCATTATTATTGTCATTAACAGCGTTATATGTACCTGAAAATTTAGTAGATCTTTTTATATTTGTTGGGTGAATATTTTCTAGTTTCATCTTTACGTATCTAGGTTGTTGTTTGTGCCTAACAGCTTTATAATTTTTTACATAACCTTCCTGATTCGTACTGTGATATTCTTCCCTGTTAAGGTTTAATTTTGAGATTTTTTTCTTTTGTGGTTTGTAATAAATTGTAAATTTTATTTCTTTCAATTTTTCCATTTGCTATGTCTATTGGTCTTTCCCTGGTTACAGAGTGGATAGATTTGTTGTACCATTCAGTACACTTGTATACTTTTTCCTGGACTGTTAAATCTGAATTTTCTATTTCTAGCATTCTAAATCTTTCTCCTAAGGTGTTGTGAAATCTTTCGATGTCTGCGTTTCCTGTATGGGAGTTTGGTTTTGTGAAATGAATTTGTACTTCTTCTTGTCTGAGAAAGTCCTCTACATTTGTCGAATTAAATTCATTATCAGCAACACTTCGTTTTGGTTTTGAGTTGAGAGAAAAATATAAAAGAAGTTTTTCTATAAGTGTTATGCTATTTCTGTCTTTTAAATAAATGGTGGTAGCTTGTTTGGAAAATGTATCTATTATGGTTAGAAAACTATGTTTTTTAATAACGCAAATGTCTATATGTATTATTTCATTCGTATCCGTGGGAGTTTCAGTAATGAAGTATTTTGGTTTATATGGTTTTCTATCATATTTGCCTCTACAACAGATATCAAAATTATTTATATATTTTTGAATAAGAGTTTTAAGATTTTTGAAGTATATTTTGTTTTTCAAACCTTGATAATTCTCATTTATTCCAGCATGACCAGTCTCTTGTTTGTGATACTTTTAAATATACCTGAAAGCTTCTTCTTCATTTCTCATATCTTTAGCATGGTATGAGCATCTATAGAATTTTACGCTTGTATTAAATAACTCTATAAGTTTTTGCTGGACTACATTGTAATCGGAATCTGAAATACCTGAATATATTCCTACTTTTCCTGTTTTTATATATCTCCTAAAAATGTCCGACATGAAACCACTTTCAATATCGTCTAGGCTTACAAAATTTTTTTTTATTATCAACAATTTTAATTTATTCCATTTTACTTTCCGTTAATATTATTTGGGTGTGAAAACGGTTAACAACTGAGTCTAATGGGGAAAATGATCATTTCTTTCTTCCTCTTGGGAGTGAATAGTAGCGGCTGTACTTAAGTTGTCTAGATCTGTGTCTCCTGTGTCGTCATCTATTGCGCAAATTTCTCCTGTGCCTGCATTGATTCTGCTAAGGAAGTCGGCCAAAGTGTTTTCTTTGCCCTTGATGTACCCAATGTTGATGTCATATTCGCCAAGTTTAAGTAACCAACGTTGAAGTCTAGGGTTTATGTCTTTTCCCTTATATTTTGTTTGAAGCCATTTTAGTGGTTGGTGATCTGTCATGTGATCAAAGTTCATTCCATATATATATGGCCTGAAGTAATTTACGCTCCAAACGATGGCCAACAACTCTTTCTCGGTTGTGGATTATTTCCTTTCATGTTCGTTTAGAGTTCGGCTGGCATAGCTAATAGGATGATTATCCTGTGTTAGCACTGCACCAATTGCGAATTCGCTGGCATCGGTTGCTAATTTAAATTTTTTTTTAAATCTGGATACTTAAGTATGGGTGTGTTGATTAACAATCTTTTAAGTTTGTAGAATGCATCTTTATATTGGGGATAATTTTTATTTATTTTCGTATCCTTTTTTAAATATTTTGTCAAACCACGGGCAATTGTGGCATAATCTTTAATGAATTTCCTATAATAGCCAGTTATGCCTAGGAATGATTTTATCTGTTTCTGAGTTTCAGGAATTTTCAGTTTCTGAATAGTTTAAATTTTATTTGGGTTAGGTTTAATCCCTTCAGTAGTAAGGATATGTCCTAGATATTCGGTAGACTTTGCAAAAAATTTACACTTATCAACTTGAATCTTAAGATTATGCTTTCTAAGCGCATTGTATACTATCTTTATGTTCCTGTACTGTACTGCTAAATTAAAATATCATCGAGATATACTACACATATTTTGTTGATATATTCTCTAAGTACTGAATTCATGAGTCTTTGAAATGTTGCAGGTGCATTTTTTAATCCAAAAGGCATCCGCGCAAATTCGTAATGTCCTAGTGGTGTAGAAAATGCTGTTTTTCTTCCGTCTTCCTCCTTTATGAGGATCTGGTGAAAGCCTTTGGCTAGATCAAGTGTAGTAAAATACTGTGCTCGACCTAATTTCTCTAACATGGTATCAATATTTGGGATAGGGAATTTATCATTAGCAGATTAACAGATTCATTCAGAGCTCTGTAATTAATTACGATTCTCCACTTTTTCTTTCCTGAATTGTCCGATTTTTTGGGTACGATCCATAAAGGAGAATTATATGGAGATACACTTTCACTAATTATTCCCTGTTCCAACATTTCTCGCATCTACCTATTGATTTCTTCTTCATGTATTTGAGGATATCTGTATATTTTAGAATATACAGGTTTGTTGATAGTTGTTGTGATCTCATGTTGTACTTCATGAGTGTGGGTCAGATTATTGCCTTCTTGGAAAAAAGGTCAGAATTTGTTAAATAAGTTCTGTTAAAAATTTTTGCTCTTCTTTATTCGTATCTTCACGTTTTAATTTATTTAAAATATTTTCTGATTGCACTTCTAAGGTTTGAATTTCTTCTGGGCTATATGGACAGGAGTCTATAAATTTGATTTTATTACCAATTATTTGAAGAAAGTCTTCCTCAAGATTTATAATTGCTGAAAACACTTTTAATATATTTTGCCCTATTAAACCATCGAAATTTTCTTACTAAAGTTGGTCAATTTTCAACACATCAGATTGTCTTCTTTAAATTCTTTGGGAAGAGGTGTAATAATCTCCTCCTCGATACAAAAGTTTCCATTTATTGTATTAAAAAATATTGGTTTCTTTAATTTTGTTCTTTTAAATTCAGGTAGTAGATTTTTATTAAGCAAAGAGGTTGTTGATCCTGTGTCAAGTAAACATTTGAGGTTTGTATTTCCTATTTTTAGTTCGACTATCGGTAAACGAATTTTTGGACATGACATTGAAAATTTACTTCATGTGTACTATTGTTTTCAATATGGTCTACTTCCATTGGAGTAGGCCCATTATTTGTATGACCAAAAGTTCGGTTTAAATATTGGCTACGTTTGGATTGTTGAGTGTTATTTGTGTTAAAAGGATTTTGTTGAGACTGATTAGAATTAATATTATGATTAATTGGAGAAGGACTATAATTATATGAGTTTTGAAATGGTTGTCTTTGATATGTCTGTTTTTGTTGATATGTCCTGTTCTGTCCGTCTTCGTTATAGTGTCTTTGTTGTTGGTGTTGTTGACGTGTATATGAATATTTTGGAAATCTATTGTCATATTGTCTTAGTATTCCTGTCTCTTCTAAAACGTAATAAGCTTCCCTAAGTGTGGATATATCTCTACTATAACTTATGCTAGATAAGCTTGGGTGAATTTCGTTCAAAAATGTCTATAGAATGATTGATTCATTAGTAGAAGGTGAAAACTCTTGAGGTTTATTCATATCGAATTCATATTTATTATTTAACTTATCTAATATATTTCTAAGATTCTTAAAATATTCACTTACATTATTGTTTTGCATGTTAATAGCCTGGTGGTAGAGACTGTGGTAGCTTTCCTTAACTCCAAAATTCTTGACAAGTTCCGCTTTAATTTGGGTCCATGTTGTGTCTGATCCTAAAGCTCTCACTACTTATAGAGCTGGTCCTTGAATTTTGTTTCTGATGTACCTTTCGGACACAAACTGCTGTAAGGTGGGGTTTCCTTTGAACAGTGGTTGTATTATTTCCACGTCTCTGATGAAAGACGAAAAATCATATTCTTTTGTACCATGGAACTCTTTGATACGGTTTTGTTTTGTTTTTTGGTTTGTTTTTACTTTTATATGTAGTATTAATCGATCACAATTACACTTAACTGTTTTTAAGCACCATTTTTTAATTTAATTGTGTGTTTTTTTCTGTTTTCACAATAAAGTCTTTAGACTATTTTTGTTTTGTTCTTTTGTGCACTTTTGTGTCACTAGGTTCATCCTACCGAGTGCGAGGGTTCATTAGAAAATAAAAAAAACAATTTTTGTTTTTTTTTCTTTATTGTTTTATTTAATTGACATTCAAATCAAGCCTAAAACTAAACTTAAAAGTAATTACAATATTTATAAATTTTATTATTATTATATTTAGCTTACGTTTGTTGAAATACGTTCCAAAAAAAAAAAATAATAAATATTGCTCACTATGAGAAGTATGCAGTTCATCAAACTTAATAATTTTGCAACTGTTGATATTGCTTATTAATTAAAATTAAGTTTGTTGAACTATTGAATTGTTGTTATTGTTGCCAATTGACTGGCAGCGAATATATTGAGTTACTGGAATGGGAGGTTGACGTAACTCGTGTGAGCATGGCGCAGTTACGTGAATCACAATCGCAAGAGGCAAGAATTGAGCGAAATCAACAAATACAATTAGAACGAAGAGAAATGCGCAGATTCATAGTGAACAGACACAGAGCAATTGACCAACAACGCCAACAAAATTTTCCTGCATTTACATCAGATTTATTTCTTCGACTAGCATTCCAGTATGAGCCTGAGGTTGAATGTTACGCTCATTCCAAAGTGGTTATTGGTACTTTGGACAAGGAATGCCCGCATTATCATGCACTTAAATTTAAAAATGAGCCAGTTGGGATGTGTTGCTTCTCAGGAAAAGTAAAACAAATGGAAATTGAAACACCACCTCAACCATTGCACGGTTTACTTATCGGTACAGATTCAAATTCTAGCCTGTTCCTCAAGTCAATTCGCTCGTTCAATTCATGTTTCCAAATGACATCGTTTGGAGCAACAGAAATAGTTCAAAATATTGCTGCAAACCGTCAACAATTTAATTCCACGTTTAAAATCAAAGGCCACGTTTATCACAAAGTGGGCTCATTGCTGCCAATGCCAAACGAATCTCATAAATTTTTACAAATTTACTTTATGGGTGGCGAGGACTCCGAACGTGCACTCGCCAGGCATATCGTCAGCGAACTGGACGCTCTGTTAAATGAGCACAATGAATTATCGAAATTAATCAAATCACACATGCATAAGCTAGAAAGTGACCGTCACGCTATTGTCATCAATACTGACAGAACACCAGCTGACGAACATATACGTAGATTCAACGCACCTGTTGTTGGCGACGTTGCAGGAATTATGGTTGGCGACCGTACAGCTACGCGACAAATCGTAATTCGGGGAAGAAACAATCATCTTCAGTTCATTAGCGATACCGACCGTTCATATGATGCTCTCCAATATCCACAAATTTTCTGGAAGGGACAAGACGGATATTGCATAATCATTAAGCAACAAGATCCCGTAACAGGTAATTCATTTATTATTAAGAACATAATTAGTTTATTATTAAAGGATAAATCTTCAAATAATTTAAGTATATTACAGGAGCCGAAACAAATAAGAAGGTTAGCTCGAAGGATTTTTATTCGTATCGTTTGATGATTAGACGCGGCCGACATGTACGTGAAGATAGAGAATGAACAACTACGATACTTGCGATATAATCAACAGAAGCTGCGTGCGGAAGAATATATTCACTTGCGAGATGCTATTGCAAACAACGCTGACACTGCCGAAATTGGTAACTCTGTCATCCTACCATCATCGTACGTAGGTAGTCCACGTCACATGCACGAGTACATGCAGGATGCTATGACTTTTGTGCGCGAATATGGACGACCGTGTTTTTCCATTACTTTTACATATAATCCAAAATGGCAGGAAATTACATCGTTGCTATTACCAGGACAAAATGTAATACATCGTCATGATATTACAGCACAAGTGTTTAAACAATAATTAAAGTCTTTAATCAGCTGTATTACAAAATTGCATGTACTTGGCCCACACGTTGTTCTCATGCTCACATCTTAATTTGGTTCGTCGACAAAATACGTCCTGAAGACATTGATAGATCAATTTCTGCCGAGATTACAGATCCGTCTACTGATCCATTACTGTTTGATATTGTTACTACAAAAGTGATTCATGGTCCGTGCGGAGATCTGAATCGTTTATCGCCTTGCATGGTAGACGGAAAATATACAAAGCGTTTTCCTAAAGATTTCACTAACGATACGTACCGAAAATGGCGGACAATGATTCATTAAAACTATCAGTAATGCAGACATTGACGTTGATAATCGTTTATAATCGCATATTCACCTCTGCTGAGCAAAACATGTAATGCTCATATCAATGTTGAGTTCTGCAGTTCGGTGAAGAGTATCAAATATATTTGGAAGTATGTGAATAAAGGAAGTGATATGGCTGTATTTAGAATTAAAAATAAAAATAAATAAATAAATGAATGAATAAAAATGATGAAATTACGAATTACCAAATTGGTCAAAATTCCAATGAAGCTGTCTGGCGTATCTACAGTTTCCCAATTCATGAACGGGATCCACCAGTTATCCATTTAGCTGTCCATCTTGAAAACGGCCAGCGCGTATATTTCACGAACAATACAGCGCTTGATCGTGCTATAAATCCACCAAAAACTACGCTCACCGATGCTGATGCTTTTGGCGCCTTCGAAACAAACACTGCTCTATTCAGAAGTAGCACGGTATTTTACATGGGTTCAATCGAAAAAATGGATGCCCCGCAAGCAAGAGACACCAGCTGATGCATGCCCGGTTTATTCAAATCAAATACAAATACACATCCAGGCAAACTGAGTGCTTTTACCTGCGATTGTTGTTGCTTAAGTCACCGGAACATTGTAATTTCAAGATATGCGTAAAGTAAATGGACAACAGTATCCAACGTATAAAAATGTATGCCTTGCACTAGGCTTGCTGGAAGACGACAAACATTGGGACAGTATGCTTGCTGAAGCAGCGTTAAACTGCACAGGAACACAAATTCGTCTACTATTTGCTATAGTACTTACTACGTATTTCCCAGTCCGAGCACAAATGTTGTGTGATAATCACAAAGATTCAATGACTGGTGATATATTGTATCGAGATCGTACAAGGTGCAACGATCTAACAGTATCATTCAATGATGCAATGTACAATGAAGCATTGATTGCTATAGAGGATATTTGCATTGCTGTTGCGAATTTACCAATCAGTCATTTCGGTATGATCTCAGAAATGAATCGTGAACTACAGTACGATACTGTAGAAATGGTAGACATTGTTAGTAGCAATGTTCTACTACTAAATGATGAACAAAAAATAATTTACGACCGTATTATGCTGGCAGTGTCAGCAGGACAAAGAGGATTTTTTTTTTTTTTTGGATGCACCAGGTGGAACTGGCAAAATTTCCTTATTTCGCTACTTCTTTTAGAGATACAAACAAAAAATGGCATCGCATTGGCCGTTGCATCTTCTGGCATTACATACATACATAATTGGCCATTACAACCCTTCAGTCAGGATTACAGCCTAGCTTCTCACATTCTTCTGGCATTGCAGCAACTTTATTAGATGGAGGAAGAACTGCTTATTTAGCATTTAAGCTGTCATTGAACATTCAAAATAACCCAGATGCAGTGTGCAACATTAAAAAATAATCGTCCATGGCCACAGTGCTGAAACAGTATAAAATTATTAACTGGAATGAATACACTATGGCACACAAACATTCGCTTGAGGCATAAAAAACAACGATAAGCTATTTGGCGGCACTTTGTTACTCCTTTCAGATGATTTCAGACAAACATTTCCCGTTATTCCACATTCAACGTACGATGATGAAATCAACGCTTGCTTAAAATCATCGCGACTGTGGTGTAATGTTGAAAAAGTACAACTGACGGTGAACATGTGCGTTCAAGTGCTTCAAGATCCATCCGCCGAAACTTTCTCAGAACAACTTTTAGATATTGGGGATGGAAAAGTTGCTGTACATGAAAATACTGGATGCATAAAATTACAGTCGGACTTCTGCACAATCCCCAACTCACAAAATATTCTCATCGATCACATATTTCCCGACGTACACACACAATATAAAATTTATAGGTGGCTGGCAAAAGGAGCGATTTTGGCAGCAAAAAATATGGACGTCGTAGGGTTAAATTTCAATACACAACAAATGTGGCCTGGGGACTTGGTGTCATAAAAATCTATCGATGCAGTTTGCGATGCCAACGAAGCTGTGAATTATCCAATTGAGTTTTAAATTCATTGGATTTGCCAGGCACGCCACAGCACCATTTACAATTGAAGGTTGGATCTCCGATTGTTCTGCTCCGTAAGTTGAACCCACCCCGGCTGTGTAATGGCACACGATTAGTCATTAAAAAATTAATGAAAAACGTTATTGAAGCCAACATTTTGAATATTTAATAAAGAATAATTTATGACCCTAAATAAAGCATACTTTCATTGTCTACAACGCTTTCGATTATAAGTACATCCCTACACACTTATAGTAAGTTAGTTATTTTTATATAAGTGTTTTATGCAGCGTAATACAATAAATATATAATGTGACCTGTTTTGGGCAATAAAAAAAATCAGTTTTGGGCGGGGCGAAGTTCGCCGGGTCAGCTAGTAATAATAATAATAATAATAGTAATATATTTATTATATATATTTGATGTAATCATCTAACCTATTGGTTTATATACTAAATTTTTAGTAACTGTAAAGTTTATAGATCTGAGTGTTGTCTGAGAAGTTGAAAAATAGTTTGAAACGTTCTATCACAGAGGAAATTTTATCATGTATTAACCAAATAATATTTTGATCGTCAAGAGTTTTAGTCGCAAAATGCCAAGGCAAATTTAGCTATTAGCATGCAATTAGCTATTGAAAATATTAGTTTGTTTTAAAAAATTTGTAGTTTTTTAATGTGAGAATGCCCGAAAAGTACAAACATACAAAATTATATATTGAAGAACTACCTTAGCTAATATTATTGTATTCTCGTGTGTTAAAAATGAGTTTAACTTCTTTTATATTTTTATTAATTTCTTTTCGTTATTAATCACTGTATTTACAATTGTTTTCGGAGTAGATATATTAAAAATTGAATTATTCGTTTCATATGAAACTTGAAGAACTGAGTCGATTTTTTACCTGTTATTTTTTGAAAAGCAATGTAATATATTATCAATAGGGTGTTAGGGTTTATCAAATATTGTAAATTGAAATTGAAATATTGCTATCAAATATTGAGACGATTATTATTACCGTTTGTAAAAGATGAAATGATTGCTTTATGAATTTTTCGGTACGATGATAATCCAAAGCATGTTAAGTCCTGGATGCTAAATATTATATACAACATAGTATATTTAAAAGCCTACAGAGAATCTGTGGGACTGTGGGGGGAAAGAAAAATAAAATGCAATCAGGAGTTGGATTAACGAAATTTTTTGCTACAAATAAAAAAAGCATTATTCCTTCAGAAAGCGAAATTGTTAAATTGACAAATGCACCGCAGATGAACTTTTAGTTTACAAAATGTAGGATATTTCATTAATTGTGTAGATGTATAAGAAAATAAAAAAGAAATATAAAATGAGTTGTTTTAGTTTTTGCCATCTAAATGTTTCAACATTTTAATTAATCTTTCTTTTCGAACAAAAAATATTTCATATTTAATTAAATCAATATTTTATTTTTAATTAATTAACTTGATCTTATAGATTTGATATAGCTATCTTTAAAAATGTCCAGGTATGTTTTTACCAGATTTCTATGGAAATGTTAAAATATAAAGTCAGTTGCTTTAGTTTTTTAACTAATGTACATATGTATGTATGTATATGTTTTTTTAAATAAGTGATTTTATTTTTGCGTTATTGATATTAGTTTAAAGAAACAGTAGTTCACAATTTAGATTGTTTGTTGTAGTATTTAAGCAGCAAGCGTTTAATGACAGAAAAAGCAGTTGGCAGTTAGCCGTCTATGTGTTTACATCTTTACTGATGTCCTATTCCTTATGTAAGATTTTATTGATAATAAATAAAATGAATTTAAATATATTAAAAATTAAGTTAACTTTTTAATGTGCTACTCTTTTATGACAAAGTCCAGTTTTTTTGTCTATTCTCCTATTTTCCCAAAAGCAGTCATAACAGTCCTAGCTATACCGAAAGCATTTTTTGTCACAAATTATATGTACTGCAAATTGTGAATGAAAATTCTTCCGACATTTTTCAAATTCAGTTTTCGGTAATTATCGTCAGAATTTATCTGTATTTTGGTTCTACGTTGGCAAGTTTTGTGCATGTACCATTATATAAGATTAATTATTGCATTTAAGTTCGGATCACAGAAATAAATTGTTAGGGGTTATTTTCTTCCTTTAATTTTATCTTCCACTTGACAGGACACACTGTCATGAAAATCATCTCAAATCTGTCGTTTAGAATCGACGTTAAGTGCCGTTACTTATGAATTATCTTAAAACATGCAATATGGATGGTACGAGTAGCTTGGGTTCAATTCGCACTAAATTATTATAATGGCCAATTAAGAAATTAGTTACTGGTACTTCCTTCATTATTTTAAATGTAGATTAAAATTTAGACTTCTTCTCCATTTAAGAAAAATAGCATTAAGTAAGTTGGGCTATTTTTCATTTTATATTGTGATAATTATCTTTTATATATTGGTTTAATTGTAATGTTTTTTATATTACTATCATTTGATTTTTAATTTTACAACTGTCTCTGGAAATCACAATATAGGGTTAATGACCATCATCAAGGAGCCGCTTCGCAACAGAATAAATTTTTAACTCTGACGGAAATAATCACCTGAGAGTTGACAGCTTCGACCAATAAAAGATAATTGTGTTTCATCAGAACTGCACCAGGTAACAAACATCGATATGTAAATTCTTTGGGAGCTTAGTTGGGAGGTATCTGCCTATTGGCCAACAAATGATTATCTGCCGCTGCAAATGATGACAATTATAGTAGTGAAAAAATCGTCATAATATGAGTTTCTAGAAAAACTATATTCTCTAATAGGAATTAGTGTTGCTATGAGAGAAGCATAATGTAAAATAGCAACAACAGTGTATACAAATCGGTGACCAGAATGAAAGTAAATGAAATATGATAAACAAAGTTTTAAAAATTGTCAAAAAGTTTACTGAAACCTGGCTAACTATGTGCGGAGATTTTAAATTTTTAGACATGATAGAAATGGCAAGCGTGGGGTGGTGTACTGATCGCTGTATCAACTTTGTGTCCGGCTGAAGTAATAACAGTTCAAAACACATGTGACATCGAATCCTTGGCTGTATTTATTTAATTCCGTAGAGAAAATCTTTTTATAACCTGTTAATATATGCTTCCTGTGCGCAAGCTCATAAAATTAATTTTTCACTTATTATATCCGTTTCTAATATGTTTAGACTATCCGATTACTTAATAAATTTGGAAGATTTTAATATTCCAACAGCCTCATAGATTTCCCTTTACGAAACATATTTTTTACATTTCTTACTGTTTTTCGAATAAACTCGAATGAAAGATTATTGGACCTTGTTTTTGTAAGCCAGTCTTCTGTTTTTGATGTGCGCAGAAACAGTCTGTTATGTATTCCTGAAGATCGCGTGCCTCCAACGTTATTACATACCACGCCCTTTCCTCAATACCTTAAGAATTATAGTTTATCCGAATCGCTTTTTCTAAGCGTAGGGACCTAGTACATTGTTTATTATCTATTATTACCTGGTTAGAAGTATTGGTGTGCAATCAAATGGCCCAACAACCAGAGAAAGTAAGCTATGGATATTGTTACGGTTTTACCCTTTTAAAAACGTTTAACATATGGGATCGTAGATTGCAAATAAAAGAAATTAATTTGTATTTAGTTTTAGATAAATTATTTTTGTTTGCACAATTCTGTGTGCCACTGTTCACAACTTGATGTAAACAACAACAATTTACTTTTTGTTATTACTCTTTAGACTCTTTTGCGTAAATACTGTTACGTTTTTACCTTTTATAACTTTTAAATATGAGTTTGTTAATTGCAACCAAAGTAAAAACAAATATGTGTTTAATTTCAGTTAAACTCTCTTTATTATTTACACTACTTTTGTGTGCCACCGTATACAACAATAATAATCTATTTATTCACTTTACTAGTTCTTATCACACAACTATTCGCTTTACAACCACGACCTGTTTTGTTCACGCGCAACTTCACACAAGGCTGACTAAATTCTTACTGACTGACTGCTGGCCTTGTCTTGTCCTTTCATGTTCTCGCCTTCTCGATAGTTCTATAGCGACCGCATTGTTGCTTGTGTATTTTGCACACTTGTCCATCCCTCATGCTTTCTGTTGGTACCAGGCGCAACCAGGTTCGTTGTACATATATGTGTGTGTGCAGCTTTAGATAATCAACACGATCATTGTATTCTTAGTGTTAGTGTGTATTTGTATCGTGTGTATTGTGTTGGTGTAGCTGGTAACTATTGTTTATCGTTTTTATTGTTAAACGATATTAGGTCGTTTCGATTTATGTGACAATACTAACAATTGTTCGGCAGATCTTTATAGCGGGAATCTTCAAACCACGATTATTCTCTTCACACGCAACGTGTCTTCAAACAAGACTGACTGAATTTTTACTGACCCCGTTGCCTGCTTTATCTTGCCTTCTATGTCGCAGGGTAAACTGAATGCTCTAGGAGGGTAATAACTTCGCCTTCGTGAAGGCTCTATAAATGTAAACATGTTGTTTAAGTTATTCTTGTTTGTGTATTTTGTTTACGTTTGTGCTTGCAGTGTAGTTGTTGACTTTTTGTTTACTTGTTTATTCCTTTTTTATACTGATGTTGTTGCTATATTTTTGTCTATTAGTTGATTATATAAACAAGTCCATTGTTTCTGTAGCTTTTGCTTATCATTTTAATGTTAAGTGCCGAGGCCACGTTCAAATTTACCTGATCAAATTTTGCATATGTGTTGATAATATTTGTTTGGTTTAGCACAGCAACACCTCAAATTTGAGCCTTCAAATTTCATTTTAAAAATGTCGTGGAGAAGAAAGCATCATATGGTTTCATCGGAAAATATTCTTTTATGGTTTTCTTTTTTTTAAATATTTTTTTAGGTTTTCTGAAAGAACATATGGTTTTTGGTTGGGAGATTACACTGTTTTTGTTTTTTTAGTGTCGTGATTTTTTCTTTTAATGTGGCAGATGATTGTTTCATAGCCATTGCCCTGGCACAGGCAATTAAAAAAACCAATAGAAGGAAACTGCAAAGCGTCGTTGCATGAAAGAGTGGTTGAAGAAACGGGATGCATTTATGCACGAAACTCTTCTCAATGAACCCAAATTGAGTTTTCCAAATGATTTTCGAAACTTTTTACGGATGGATGAAGGCACATATGAGGAACTTTTAAATTTCTGATTTAAAATTTGTCAGCGCTATTTCGGAACAAGCAATTAGAGAAACTTGTGGATAAATAAACAAGATTTTAAGATTTATTAAGGGACTTAATTTTTTCGGCTTATAATTGAAATAATTTTTATTAAACAAAACAAAGTTGGTAAAAATAAAGGAACAATATCATAAAATTCATAAATAAAAACAAAACTACATAAAAAATAACAAAACATCTACTTTTTTATTATTTTTATTATCATTTTTTTGCTACACACTTTCGTAACACCCGCGAAACAAGAGTGATGTTACTCCTACGAAATCTGCAGAAAAATGAAATTTGAAGTAATTGCCCGCATACACATCAAATTTGTTTCAATTTTCTGCGGAGCAGGTAGCGAAAATCAAAACTATTTTGATATTCTTCAAACTCTTCTCAGCCTGTACGTGTGAGTACAGTTTTACCAATACAATCACAAAAATGGCAGATTGACCAGTTTAGTTTAATCGTGGCTGTGCTACTTTATTAACGATGTAACACAATTTCCATTTTCGTAACAGTATCAAAGTTTTGTCGTTAGGATGAGCTCTTTTTCAATAAAGTTTTTTTACGAAAAGTTCGATGATGTACTACAGGAGGCACAAAAACAACTCTGTATTGTTGTTGTACTTTGACGGCATAAAACAGAATGATAAGGAATAATGTGTTGCAATGAATTTAATAGTTCTTCCAAAGTTTTTAGACGTAACTGAAGTCTTTCACTTGCATTAAAAATTGTATTTTTAACGAAAAGATCCTCACAGAGCTGCTCTTCTTCGGTGGTAATAAGTTTAAATGAGCATGAATTCAATAATACTTTTTTCAGGATTATGATGTAGTTTCTCACACCATGGGTGACAGGACCGACTGTTAAAATTCGACTCTGAATGAAAGATTTTTGAGAAACTCTTCCTGACAAGATATTCTTGCAACGATAATGATGACCGTGAAAACATTGTGTTTTGTTTGGATTTATTAGTATACGCTTGAAATGATTCTGTATCTGTTTTACGACTTTTAAGGTAGAAGGTTTTATAAGAAGGCAGAGAACTGAAATCCTATTTTTTATCATACACGTTTTTGAATCTCCATTAAGTTCCGACCACAACACAAACAATGAACTAATCCAATTTGTTACAAAGTATCAGAAGGCCGAAAGTTAACCCATGGCGATGCAAACCTGTAGTGTATCAAGTATGGATGTGTACTTATATTGTTGTTTTTATAATCTGACATTCTTGAAGCTGGCGAAGACGTGTTAGATTTGTTTGCCAAACATGATGGTGGTTTGCCATGACTTTGTTTATGGTAGAGCATGGAGGATTATCATATTGATGGCGTAACTGATGTTGAAAAAAACGTAAGTGGCGACAAGGTGAGATGAAATTTCTGATAAGATGATGGTGATAATTGCAGACGTTTATGAATACGAAGTTGATGCGTGAGAATTACGACATAAATAATAACGAAGATGATGCCGCCAATGATTTCTGTATGTAATTTATTTTCCATGTTAATTGACAATCATTAAGAAATATTTTACTTTATCATTTATCTTTTAGTATTAATTATTTTAAATTTGAATTCTTTTAATTCAGGCTGTCCTGTCATTATCACCAAATTAATGTTCATTATTAACTTTATAATTAAGTTAAGAAAACCTCCCACAAAGTTTTTATGTTGTTCGCTGCTTAAAGTTATAAACCAGAATGAATGTTACAAAACTGCTTTATAGTTGAAAATAAAAAATCCAATAAGTTGTACTTAAACATTTAGGGATGTAAAAGCTGAAACAGAGAAATCAAATTAAAATTCTTGATAACCGATGCCGTAGCTAAAAGAATGAATTGAATGAAATGAGTTTAGAATAAAGGAAGAATTAAATAGATATTTTTACATACGAAATTAATCTCATGCTGTAGATCTGACAAAACCATGTTCTTGTGAATAAAGACCAGTATTAATTTCATCGTCTGCAAATTCAAATCGTTAAAAATCTAACAATATTTAGAGAAATATAAACAATAGTTTCCCAAAATGATTAAAACGTGCTATTTTTGACGTATAGCAGTCGTTGATAAGGTTTTAAAATAACATTAAATAGTTAATGTAGCTTATTCCTCAATGAATCGGCACTAAAAATATTGCACTGACACACTACAAAAATCAGTATCGATTTCCTGTGAATGGGGTTGTAAATTAGGACGCCGGGTATTTGGTGGTCCAATATCCGCTCGAGGATTTTGTGAAAACTGAGAGTAAGAAGGTTTCGGCTGACTATGGGGATGCCACATTTGACCACTAAAAGGCAAGTTTCTCATTGGAGCCTTCGAATAAAAATGGGATGGCGGTGGGTGAAATTGTTGTGACTGAACATAATGTTGTTGCGGTTGTTGTTGGACTTGTCTATGTAAAGTTGAGTTTCCCCTTGGTTGTCCTAAAAAATTACCAGTTGACCGGTTACCGGAAATGGAAGCATTAAAGTAATTGGATCTAGGGTTTGTATGGGGAAAATATGCCTGTTGAACGTTACCAAGCCCGTTATTATAAATTGTGGCAAATCGGTATCTGTTTTGATTTGTCTCTAACTCCTGTGCTATTGCCAACGCAGTAGGCAGATCCGCTGGCTATATAGTATAATAGGGTATCACATAGGGGTTTATTGAGACCCGAAATAAAAACTCGCAGTGCATCTATCCTATATTTCTGGTTAAGTGACTGGATCAATGAAGAATTTCCATCATAGGACATTATAACCTTGTTAATTATGGAGGTCAATCTACTTTCAATATCACTATACAAATTAATAATAGGTCTTTGGCCTTGTCTTAAGGTAGAAGGCTCCTGCTCTAATGTGTAAATAGAAGTCTTATCAGAATACGCAAAATCCAATCTATCAAGTATAGCATCAAACTTTAAAACTGTGTTGTAGCTACTTAGAACAGAGTCTGCCCTCCCTACAATTTTATTCCTTAATATGGAAACTGCCTGGTAGTACTTAGAATTACCTTTATAACGTTCTAACAACTTGTGGACCGTAACCGCCGCTTGACGCCAAGAGACGTACCTAAAGGATTCACCTCTAAACTCAGGGACAGACTTCACTATATCAAGTGACTCGTCGCAATCCACACCATCAACGATTTCGATATCTTTGTACTCTTGCACAGCAGATGGGGGTTGAAGTGCGTCGATTTTCCTATTCAATTGGTCAATGACACCCTGAAATTCATTTCGGGTTTCTCCAGAGCTGCCTCATCCATAGTTTTCTGTGGTGTATTTCTATCACTAATAGTAAAGTCTCGAAGTAGTCTTAAGGTTTCGTCAACGTCGTCAATTATTTCCTCAATAGAATTCATGAAACATGCGTTATTCTCGTATAATAATAAAAAATATATATATCGTTTTCAATCGATAAAAAGAAAATCACACCCGAAAATGAAAACGTGATTTTTTATAAATATTGGAATATTTTTCGTCCAAAACTGTTTTTTTTAATTAACATCAATAGCAAAAACAGACAAATAGGTAGAAAATAGGTTCTTAACATACACTAGAATAATTTTTTTTTACAATGGATGCTTTTAACTTTGTGATAGAGGTTACTATAATTTTGATCTTTAATTTTTTTGATTGTAGTCAATCTATTTAACATTCAATATTGTTCTTTACAAGGTTTTAAACAATTTAACACCCATAGATGTTTTATTAGTTATTTAATTTATATTATAGAAAAATACACTTATCATAAAATATAAAATTAATTTTACTTACATATTATAATAGTTACGTGACCGCTAATACTGCCTTCTGATGAGTGTCCTCTTCATTAATGTTATTTTTAAATGGTTCCAGCTTTTCTTCTTATTTCTCCAGGAAAAGGGTTCTTAATACATTGTTGGGCGCCAATTAATTTTTGATGAAATAGCACATTTTGTTTGTTGGGTTTGGGTTTATAAATTATTTTATTCAAAGTTGTTTTTTTAAGTTTTTTTATTATTTATTTGTTTTAATACCTTGGTTGTGTTTCTAGTTTTAATATTAATTTTATTGTGAATTAAATTCAATTTTCACTTAAACTTATTCGCTTTTCAAAAAATTAAAATTATTTTATTTCTCTCACAGGTATTTATTTAATTTTATTAGAAATTATTTTACAGAATTCTTAACTTAAGTTTTATCCACTATTTAAATAATTTTTATTTAATTCTTATTTCAACTGTTGCAATGTTTTAAATTTTATGCGAAATTATTTTATTATAAATATTGAAGGGGTTTCTACATACCCTAAGGGAAGCGGGCCTGAAATTGAATTTTAGAAAGTGTAAATTTGCGTACACAGAATTAGATTACCTAGGATACAGAGTAAATTAACATGGTATTAGACCGAATAATGAACATATCAAGGCGATTGTAGAACATCCGATGCCCACTAGTCATGAGGAATTTCTTAGGTCTTTTTTCCTTTTTTCGCGCATTTGTACCTGATTTCGCTAGAATATCGAGGCCGTTGACCAATTTAAGGAACAAGGATTTTAAATGGACAGACGAATGCACGGAAGTTTTTTTGACACTCGAGGTAGGTTAATAAATTCGGCAGTACTGGCAGTATATGATCCCCTTTGTGAAATAGAATTGCATACAGATGCTAGTACTAAGGAATTTGGTTCAGTGTTGCTTCAGAGATAGAGTGACAATAAATTCCATCCAGTGGCCTTCTATTCTAAATGCTCTTCAAATTGGAAAATTACGACTATACAATTCGACATCGACGAGGCGAACTAATGTCACATGCTGACGCCTTGAGTCGTATTCCTTTTATTGCTGCCATTGATTCGATTGTTAAATTGCATATTGAGACCATAGTAGCACTTGTTGGCAAGGGTGATCCTGTGCTTGATCTCCAGACTTACATCATTTCTGGTGGTAACGGCAGAGCCAAGCTAGATGAATTTCTTGACCGTATCAAAAGTATAGTTATCGGCCGTAATCTGTAGATTGTAGATAACATACGCTTTGTTTTGCCCTCATTTACTGCCAGACCCATCTTACTAGACTCCCGTTCAATAGCACTAAAGGCAGCAGTAACATCTCGCTTAGTACGCCCTATAATGTCAATGTCGTCAGCGTACGCAAGCAACTGGAGACTCTTTCGAAAAATAGTGCCATTGCGCTGCACTCCCGCCTTTCGCAGAATACTCTCCATGACGAAGTTGAAGAGGTCGCCTTGTCTGAAACCTCGCACGGTACCAAAAGGTTCGGAGAGGTCCTTTCCTACCTAGACGGAGCTGCAGGAATTGTTCAACGTCATTCTGCATAGCCTTATCAGCTTCGCAGGTATACCGAGCTCAGACAGATCATTATTTTATACATTACTTTGTTTACATACTTTCCAATGTTTATGGGTCTTACAATTTTGTGACAAGCTTTAACATTGGTTATGGAAATACTTAAAATATAGACAATTGAAGCATGATCGGAACCTACTTTTACTTAGGCAAATTCAAATACTTGTTCTAAAGAGTTGACTACTTTCGCTAATTGAATTGCAGGTCGTACGTTTAGTATTTCTTCCTTTATAACGTCTAATTTTTATTTTAGTAATATTACAATCTGTTCATCAATAAACTTTTTCCTTTCTGATATTTTTAACAAATTGTTCGTTATATTAGTAAGTGAATTTTTCTTTGTCAAAATCGTCATGCTCTGGGTTACCTGCTATCCATTTTCACGCAGATCCTAAGAAATTTAGGGATCTTATGGTTTCAGTTGGTCTGGATTAGCTTGTAATTCCATTAGTTCATTGTTCAGTCAGTAATGGGTGGAAGAAATAGGATGGTCCTACATCTAGTTTCCTCAAGTCTGTCTCTTAGTTCCTGATATCATTGTATGTCTATTATACGGATTAATTTGAATGTCCCTGTCTGTAGCTTTGCTAGTCCGGAACTCATGGTGACTATTTGAGGGTTCTTATAGTCCAACATTTTTATGTCAGCTAAAGCCAATCCGAAAAGTTACTCAGAAATTAAGTTCAATTTAATTCCTGATGTTATTCTTCTTTACTAAGATTCGTTTAAAACTTTAGTGTTTCTATTTTCTTTAACCACTATGTCCTACTGAGTTCAGATCCTATCCTTTTAATTTGTTTGGCTAAGATTGCCTGTACGGGTTAATAAGTATTTGGTGAAGTTTTCTTCCTATTGTGGTAGTTACAGTTGTTTTCTTGTAAGTTTCTAGTTTTGGTTATGTATTAGTGAGTAAGAGAGAGAAAATAAGTTGAGAAAATTTATTTATTTACAGCCATAGAAAAGTAAAATATACGCTATTTTTATTTTCATTTCATCACCATACATACATATATATGTGAAGTTATCTAACTTTGGCTTAATAATTTTAGATAAATAAAAATAAAATAAAAAATCCATTTTTTATTTAAATTACATAAAGCTGTCCATCTTTGACTTAAAAATTAGACCATGTTTTTTAGAATTATAAACCTAAAAAGAATAAAAAACTCATTTTTTATTAAAAGAAAAAAAGCGAACATTCCAAAGCATTAAAAAAATTATACTATGCGACAAAATACAAAAAATGAAATACGCCCAGCTAATGACATACATAGGCCATTTTTAACATAAAATATTTTTGAGTGTTATTCTGAAATAAAATGATAAAGTATCCGCCGCACATGTGTTCTTGTCGCAGTCTGATCGACAACTAAATGAAAAAACACAAGAATGCGTGTGACTTCTCTCTGCACAACTGTGCTATGAAAAGGTAAACGCTGTTCTAGAGCATACCTAGTCTAATTTGTTCTAATTCTTAAGGGTCCGCAGTGACTCTACTTAAGAAAAACGGTTTGCTGCTAGTGGTAGAATGCACGGAATTGTTATATTCGTAAGTTGCCATGTGTAAAATCTCTGGTATCTCTGGTATAATAATCTCTATGTGCTTTTTCTGCTTTTAGACAACTGTTATATTTCTCTCCTAGAACAGTGCCAAATCAAGGCGATAGAAACCGATCGAGTCTCTGACATTATAATCGTAGAAGTTACAAAACCTGTGAGTGAAGCCTAACTATCAGGTAAGATTGTGCAGATATGGAGTATATATGTAACAACAGAAGGGTAACTCTGATACAACGCCTTAGTACTAATGACCGAATCACTCTTACTATACAGTGCTTAACAAAACAATGGAAACTTTTTCAAATATATAAAAATTTCGTGAATGACAACAAGGGAAATCCAAAGGACTGGGAAAGAGTCCCGACGGCTTTTTAATAGAGCGATAAATATAAACTAATTGGTCCCATATAATTTTAAGCCCGGTAAGTAGAATAATATAATACATAGAGTGAAACGGCGGTTTGGTTTGGAATTAGTTAAACGTAAGAAATTCTCATCCAAACCACACATCCTTCTTTTGACGAATACTCACTTCTCCACTGCGTTGACGGTGTCAACGCCGGTACGGCCAACGGGATGGAAAAAACAAGAAATTCTCTACAAATCACCATAAATCTGGTTAGAAGCGTATAAAAGCTATTCTCATTTTAAGGCGACATCATCAGATGGAACTTTCTTGGCACTCCTAAAAATTAGGTGTACATAGGTATGTCTGCCTGGTCTACACCATACACAGATTAAAAATTATCCAGGGCGGTAGGGTGGTGTACTTAAAAGGATCAAGAGACTTTCGAGTTGAACATGTTAAAAAATCATTTGTTTTGTTTAAAAAACAATAAATAAATAATATTTCAAGATTTACTAAATATAAACGCGAGGGTTGGAAAGGTTCTTCAGAGCTGTTTCTTCCTTAGAAAAGACTTTAGAACAGTGGTGCTCAAACACATACTATCATAGTTTTGGTTGTGTTGGTAAAGCAGCGGAGAACAACATTCAACTTAATTTTTGAGAATCGTACACTGGGAAAATAAAAAAATTGGTTTATTGTGTTGCGTGCATGTTATTACATAATAAACTTATGTATGTATGTATGTATGTATGTATGTATGTATTGATGAATATATTGATGTATGTGTGTGTATGTATGTATTGTTGAATATATTGATGTATGTATGTATGTATGTATTGATGAATATATTGATGTATGTGTGTGTATGTATGTATTGATGAATATATTGATGTATGTGTGTATGTATGTATTGATGAATATATTAATGTGTGTATGTATGTATGTATTGATGAATATATTGATGCATATATGTATGTATTCCCTTTAATGTTGTCGAAAAATCCATGGCTAGCCTCGTAATGCCTTTTTATAAAAAAGAAAAGAATTACGACATAAAGTGCGATAACACACAATACATTGTGCATTACCATCCATATTCTCTATAAAAAAGAAATCATATTCCCAATTTTCATCAAACATTTTGCTGCGTGTATTTGCAAAAAACAAAAAATCATTCAAAAAAGTTGTGTAGCGAAGTCTTGCTTCATCAAGTGCTAAACATCAAATGAATTGATTTTGTTCTGTGTTCAACACAAAACAACAAACAAAGCAACAAACACACGATCATTATAAGAAACCACACAAGTAAGCTTATAGCGTAGGTGTGTCAACGCAGCGTCAGCAGAATTTTCGTTGCCTATCACATGTGATCGGAAATTTGGATTTTGAGCATCACTGCTTTAGACTGACTTTTTAGTACTTTGTTCCACGAACTTGTTCAAGTAAGGTGCTCTGGCGCTTTAAATTAAATTTGATAATTAAGTTCAAGGCATATTCATAAGAGGTAACCGCAAGAATACAACAAGTACAATAATGCAAAAACAACAGGCATTTTGTTTTTGTTAAAGAGTACGCGGAATGTCAAAAACAGCTTCATAACTCACTGACGAATAACAATAGAAAGAGAAATGTTAAAAAAATTTATAAAAATGGTTACAAAACACAAAAAAACAACAAAATTTTGACATTCTAAGACTCGTCAGCTGTTGAATTGCTCTTACCTGATATAAATATGCCATGATTAAGTTGGTTTGATGCTTATATAATTTTTGTTATATCCAATGTTGACCCATTGAGAACTCAAAACAATGCATGTGTTTCAACTATTCCCTATTACACAATAATTGCTTAGACCGGTTTTTTAAAATTTTTTTCTTTTAACACAAGCGCTTCCTATCAGCTCGATTATACTTATGCCCTAAGAATAAAGGTATTAAATTTGAGAAACAAAAAAAATTATTCCTGCTGTAAACACGAATGCTTACTAAACTGTAGATCAGTTTTTGGACTGAAATTCAACAATGAGCATATATGATAGATTGGCTCAGTCATCTCTGCCGTATATGAGTGCTATCCAATTATTCTGCCAGGCAACTCTCGTTTTGCCAATTATATCCGACTTATTTGGACAATTTCCTTTGTCACTCTAAATGTATTCAAATGTGCCGTATAGTATAAACGGAATGTTACATTTTCAGGCTCCAATCCCGTGGGAAGAAGATTGTACGAAAGTTTAAAATATGCATTATTAACAAACAGCAGTCATGTACTCGTATACACGATCCAATCTGCAACTAGAAGACAAAAATTAGCAAATATGAGTTTCAAAATTTTGCAATAAAAATCAGCAGAATGCAGATAAATCTGCCTATCAGGCAGTAGTGTTCATACTGGCTTAAGAGCAAGGTTTACCATTTCATAGCACAATTGTGCAGAGAGAACTCAAACACATTCTTGTGTTCTTTGATTTAGTTGTCGATTAGACTGCGACAAGAACACATGTGCGGCGGATGCTTTATCATTTATTTCAGAATAACGCACAAAAAATATTTTATGTTAAAAGCTTTTTTTTTAATAAAAATGGGTTTTTTATTCTTTTTATTTTTATTTATCTAAAAATCGTGGCCTAATTTTTAAGCTAAAGATGGATGTTCCTTTAATAAAAAAATGGATTTTTTATTTTATTTTTATTCATCTAAAATTATGAAGCCAAAGATAGATAGCTTTACATATGTATGTTGATGAAATGAAAATAAAAATAGTGTATATTACTAACACTTTTCTATGGCTGTAAATAAATAAATACTCTCAACTTATTTTTTCTCTCTTAGTCAGTAATACATAACCAAAAACTTTTTGGTAAACCCTGCTTAAGAGTTAAGCCCCAGTTATGCTACCGTAAAGGAACGTAACCGCAACATTAAGAAACAGCTGATCGTTTTTGTTATGTATAAAGCAATACGAATTATTATAGGAATGTAATGTAACGTAACCGGAACGTTAGAATCTGTAAAAAATAGAATTTTCTTACATTTTTACGTGACATCTGTTTAGTAATGTTAACTGAAAATTTAAATTATAAACAAAATATACATTTTGTTTGTCTGTAAGTGGAATTCTCTTTAAATAAAACTTCACATATTTTAAGAACCCAAACTATAATCTATTTTATTATTAAATTTTATAATTTAAAATAAAAATAAGCACTATTTTATTATTGCATTATGTAGGTAGTATTTATTTTTATTTTATATTAGAAAAATGTAGTTATAGATTTTCGAGAAGTCGCCGTGGTCTAGTAGGTAGTGTGTTGGCTTATTAGACGAAAAGCCAGGGTTCGAGCCCCAGGCCAGACATCAAAAAAAAATACAAAAAGTATTTCTTCGGCGACTTCCTCTCAGCAGATTTCTGGCAAAAACTCTGAGAGTAAATAAAATTGCCATGAAAAGTTTCTCAAAAATCTGTCGTTTGGAGTCGACTTTAAACTGAGGTCCCGCCACTCATGTATAAAATTAACACACACAACATAAGTGGTGTGAGAAACTAGGTCGTAATCCTGACTAAAGGGTTGTAATGAACAATTATGTATGTATGTAGTTATCAATTTTTAACTAATTAAACTAATTATATAATTTGCATTTAACTTTTGCTAGAGAAGATAAAAATGTTCGTACAAATTTGGTTTCCGAAATACCTGACCTGTGTCTGTAGGATAAACAGTTTCACTTGTCTATTTAAAAAATATAAACAAAATTACTAAATTTTGTGTTTGTGTTTTCCTCAGCAAACAAACACAAACTAAATTGAGTGTGTTTGTGTGAAAGTGAAATAGCTTGGCTTTCAGAAGCAGTACATAAAGGACCATAATCATAGTCAAACACTAAAGTCGGTTCTTTGTAAAAACAACTTTAATGTTTAAACCTGTTACTAACTGTTTCTTAACTACAGTGAAAATTAATAATAGTTTTAAGTTGAATCAGCTTTAAGTGGGTGATTAGTATAATGTTTGAAATTTTGCATACAAACTGGTATAAATATTGAATAAGTGGCAGCTCTTCATTTAGAAAGGTATGTACATAGATCTAATGTTCTTACATTTATGGAGTTTTACATACTAGTGTATCATTGATTTATAAATTGTCAACAGGATCAAAAGAAAAGGGAGCGAGAGGCAAACTGGAGCACCAGCGAACACAATTTATAAAAAAATAATAAACTAAAATATATAATATAATAATAATGTAATATGTAATAAAATATTTATAAAAAATTT
Organism: Sarcophaga subvicina; assembly: GCA_936449025.2. Classification (NCBI taxonomy): domain Eukaryota; kingdom Metazoa; phylum Arthropoda; class Insecta; order Diptera; family Sarcophagidae; genus Sarcophaga; species Sarcophaga subvicina. The sequence goes on from OW388081.2 coordinate 57,089,231, forward strand.
AATACAATTCATACAACTTTTGTTTTTGGTTTGTTTTGATTTTGTAACTTTGTTTGTTTTAAGTATAAAACTAACCTTAGCGGATAAAGTAAGCTTTTTATCGTCTATAGTAGCTGAAAAGTAGACATTTTAATAAATGATACTTAAAGTATACTTTTTTTATGACTATGATTATGGCCCAAAGTTTTTAATAAGTACTTATAAATAAATATAAAATCGTTGAAATAATTTTATAAACGCTGTAGTAATAACTCTGGCTAACAGCTGATATAAAGAAAAACCTTACCCTGCCGGGTAAAATTCAAAAAGGGTTCGAAAAATTTCAATTTAAATTAATTGTAATGTAGAAAACTCCAAAAAATAGGGGTATCGAAGAAACCGAATATTCAAACAGAAGTGTGTATAAATATGACTTTTAAGTACAAAATTTAAAGAAATATTCGCGATAAATTTTAGAACGAATAAAAAGAGGTTTGCGAAAACTTCCGAAACGAAATCCAAAAAAGGAATCGAAATTTAAATATAATTTAAAACAAATAAAATTATTTTATATTGTAATAAAAAAATCAAATATTAATTTAAAAAATCAAACAAAATATAAATATATTATTGCGATAACAATATCACAAATAATTAAAAATATTTAAAAATATATATATATTTCGATTTATATTAGTGTAGGAATATAAGATACACAAATATCGCAACAAGCGAAATACATTAAAAAGAAAACGCGGCCACCCTAATTAGTGACAATCTTCCAACTGTTAATAAGTATACAATAATGACAACACGGCTAAACCAATGCACTGTGTTGTTTGTATATTTCAGTTTTGTTTATTTTTTATGCTTTTCTTTTCGTCTTATATTCTTACACTTTCACTGCACTATTATTCTTTTTATTTTAAAAACACAAATTAAAGCACCTATTACAATTCAGTTTACGTACCTTATAAAAATCGGGTAAAATATTATTAAAACAATTTATTTAATAAATACCGGAGCAAATTTGGTTTAAGGGTGTGGTTTATCCAACAAAAAAACCAAATATGGCGATCCTTGAGGCAAAATCTGCAAATAAAACCTCGGCAAATATTTTATTTTATTAGGGGATTATCCGGCTCGAAGGACCAAAATGTGGGGGTGAGCGGGGAGAGAATAAAATAAAATATTTGGCGAGAGTTGGGGTAAATAAAACAGAGGTAATTAGTTTAAATAATCAAATATTATTTATTTTGTACAACAAAACGTACCTTCGGGTTGGGGGGTGGATCGAGTAGTGATCTCTTTTCATGTATATTCTTATCCATTCACAATTATTTTAAATAAACACAGGGGTGGTTTATACACTTAAACTAAACTTATATCTAAGACTTAAAAGTAGGGTGGCCAGCGTGAACAGCATACATTATAGAGTTGAAATTAAAGCCGGAGTAAAAGTATAGTACATTAGTTATTTTGTTTTAGTTTTAAGTACTTATAAATTAGATAATTGTGATAGTTTTGAATACTTTATTAAATGCATTGATATTGAATTAATAAATAAATACATACGTATATACACATGTAAAGAAAAAAAAAATATTGTGAATTTTTTTTGGTTTTTTAATAAGAAATTTAGTATTTTTTACAGATTTTAATATTCATATATGTAAATGAATTTCTCTTCATCTTGTGTGCACATACATATGAAAATTAAATCATTTGTTCTTGAAAGGGAAGTGCGCCCTTATTACAAAAATAATCTGCAAATGTTTCCCTTAACTCCATTGCTGTTTGCGTGGATCTGCTGATGTGTGTAGAAAATGATCGTAAAGGTCTATTACCACTAGTTCTTAGCTTGTTTCTACAGCCACCTTCTTGGATCAAGCCGTTTCCCATATCTTTATCTACAAAACTACTAGGACAATACCAACGTTTGTAGTCGTTTAACATAATACAATTACGTAGAGCAATGCATCCTAGCACGATTTTGTCAACATTTTCTGGTAACATAACAATTGTAGTAAGCAACATTTTCCAACGAGCGGATAATATGCCGAAACAATTTTCTATAATTCTCCGGGCTCTGGAAAGTCTGTAATTATAAACACGTTTTTTGTATCGAGGTTCGAACCGGAGTATGGGCGCATCAAATTATTACGCAAAGGGAAAGCTTCATCTCCAATGACGAAATGAGAGAAAGGGAAAGAGCATGTGAATGCAGGGGTTTATTGGCTGGTCCTGGTATTTTTCCTGTGAGTACAGACCTTCCAAATTGGGATAAACGTTATATTCCTAAGCAGTAGAGAAATAAATTTTCAATAAGATTTTTCTTACTTAAATTTATATGAATAAAAATTCTATATTTACCACCGTCACTCTGGCTGCCATAACTTCCACACAGTTTAAAGTCGACTCCGAACGACAGATTTTTGAGAAACTTTTCATGGCAATTTTATTTACTCTCAGAGTTTTTGCCAGAAATCTGCTGAGAGGAAGTCGCCGAAAAAATACTTTTCGTATTTTATTTTGATGTCTGACCTGGGGCTCGAACCCTGGCTTTTCGTCCAATAAGCCAACACACTACCTACTAGACCACGGCGACTGTAGGGAACATCCTTGACCCAAATATCTATAAAAAATTATATTAAGTAACTTATATTACTGTTTGTAAAAGTTTTATCAACTTACAAGAGAGTTATTGTTAGCCTCTCTTCGGGAGCAATTCTTTGTTTTGGTTTCTTTAATTCACGTCCAATTAAAGCTAATAATACATTGAATGCATTACAACACATACTTGTTTGTTTAAAGAATTCTTCTTCATCAAGTTCTTTCATTTTTATAAAAACTTTTTTGTTATAACCAGATATTATATAGTCCCAATTAATTGGACGAACACTCCATCTTCTAAAACGGCGCCAATTTTTTATTTATGCTTCTTATACATTTTCCAAACATTTAAATAACTCTAAACCAAAAACATTTATTCTATATCCATAGTTAATCTTTTATGTTTTGCAATTTTTATTTCTTTATTTGTTTTTCTATATTTCTGTTGTGTTTTGTTTACATAAAATCATATGACACGTTTTTACGATCTATAATTGCACTTACATTTTTACGTTCCGTACACGTTACATTACGTTACTTGCTAAATCGTGGACTGTATGAGGGGGGTAGTTGAGGGGACCCCTGGTGACCAAACTTTTGCTCCAATTGCTGGCAATAAAAATTTGAAAGATGAGAAAATATTCTTTCAAAATATTGGAAACAACACTTTCCTCTTATGTCTCACTCAATTCAAATGCCAATAATTTAATAAACACAAAAACAATCCTGGCTGATATATTTTTTTATACAAATTTATATTTTTTTTTTTTTTGTTCAACACCTCTTTGTTTCAAGTAAAACATTCACTTTTGGTTTTACAAACTAACTTTTTAAATTACATTTCTTTAGAATAAACAATATTATTTTATGCTGGTTACAAAACGAATGTAAAAAATAGAAAAAAATTATATAGACTAAAGTCTTAATATTACATTAAATTACATTTTATGTTAATTACTGAAAGCTTAAATGTAATATATAGCGCCCTCTGTTGGTGACTTCCCATCATTCAAACAATCCCATTTATGTCATCAGTAATGGGAAGTATGGATCGTCAGACATAAACATTACTGTTACATTACGTTCCGGTAGCATAACTGGGGCTTTAACTACAGAGTTAAGCTGAAAGTGGATGCAATGCGTTTATTGACTTCTTGCATTTAATTTGCTCCTCACGTTTAATGCGTTTTTTGTTGCAAGTTACACACAATGCGTTATACACGATATGTTGTCGTGGTGGAATGATTATGAAATAAAACTAGTTTTGGGAAAAATGCAAAATCAAATTGTAATTTTAAAAAATTTGCAAAATTAATTGAATTTGCACATTTTTATATCATATGTTCATTTACGTGTCTGATTTATGATAAAAATTTTGTTCATGAAAGAAGTGTGTTAAAAAATATCTTTTAATGTAATGTAAGAATAATCTTAAATTATTTATATGAAAGATTTTTTATCATTATTTTTAGAAGACAAATTCAAAAAAAATTAATGACATTATAGTCGTCGGAGCTACAAAACCTGAGAGTGAAGCCCTACTAACAGGTAAGAATGTATAGATATGGAGTATATAAGTATGTAACAATAGAAGGATAGCTCTGATAGAACACCTTAACACTAATGGGTAAGCAAAGAAAATTTAAATCTACTTCATTACGCGAAATCCTTAAAATCTATTGGTTATATCCATGTCTATACAAGTGGTTCGACAGTGTTTGCAAGGAAAACGGAAAATGCAAGACCAATGCTAATAAAGAATGAAGACGATGTTGATAAAATCATGTCGGAAGCTGCTACTATGAAGCGAAGGTATAAACATTTAAATCAATCTGATGTTGTTGATGCAGATGATTTAACTCCTGTATAAATTGTATATGTATTTTATAAGAAAAGATAATTTAACTTATGAATAATAAATATTTTACCAATTTTAAGAATTTTTTAACATATTCAAAAACTTATAATTTTTCATATTTAAATATTATTTCTGTAAATGTTAGAAGCATTTCGTCGATAAATAAATTTAATAAATTCAAAACTTTTATTGCTAATTTTGAAAAGTTGCCCAACATATTCAAGACACGTGGTTTCGTGAGGAATTATCTCAAATTTATCAAATACCTGGTTACAATTGTGTACACTGCTGCAGGAAAGATGGATTTGGAGGAACAACTGAGGATAATATGCAGTATATCGTGGATGTGTGAGAAAGCAAAGTGTTTTGTGAAGTGATAATTTTAACACTCAGTAACTACAAAATAAATGGCAAGCCAATAAAAATATTATCCTTTTAGCGATCTCCAAAATGTAACTTGAATCAGTTTTATGAAATAATTAAACACCTTATGCAGGCATATGGTTGATCTTACTGTATCTTTGTCGGTGATTCCAATGTTGACTTTTTACAAAATATATCAACTGGATCAAAATATATACTGGAAAGTTATGACTTTAAAAATTGTCATACGTTAATCACACGCCCTATATCTGGAACGTCAATTGACAATATATTTAGTAATATTTCAAGTTCCCTTTTTGTTAATGCTGTAGAATTTAATTTATCAGATCATAATATAATATCCTGTAAAGTAAAAATGAAAATTCCAAACTCTACTTACACTGGTCTAGTAGGTAGTGTGTTGGCTTATTAGACGAAAAGCCAGGGTTCGAGCCCCAGGCCAAACATCAAAATAAAATACAAAAAGTATTTCTTCGGCGACTTCCTCTCAGCAGATTTCTGGCAAAAACTCTGAGAGTAAATAAAATTGCCATGAAAAGTTTCTCAAAAATTTGTCGTTCGGAGTCGACTTTAAACTGTAGGTCCCGCCACTCATGTATAAAATTAACACACACAACATAAGTGGTGTGAGAAACTAGGTCGTAATCCTGACTGAAGGGTTGTAATGACCAATTATGTATGTATGTAATTACACTAAAATAATTCAGAAAAATTGCGATTATAATATGCTTAAAGAACTTTTATTAAATGATAATTCCATTCAACAAAGTGGCAATCCATCTGTTGACACTTCAAATCTAGTACAAAGTCTATCAAATGCAAGCATAAAGTCAAGATATATAAATAATAAAAAAAAATTCCTTAAAAATAAAATAACGCCATGGATGAATGAACACTTGAAGAATTTAATTTTACTGAAAAAAAGTATTTTAAGGCAAAGAAGGAGAAATCCTAATGATGCTAATATCCAGATCAAACTCAGTAGATTAAGCAAAATTATTAAAACTACTTATCGCGAATCTATGAATAATTATTATCAGGACCATCTTCACAGTTATAAACAAGATCCCAAAAAAAGTTGGAGGTTTTGAAATGAAAGTTTAGGAAGGAACATAAAAACACAAGTAAATCTAAACAATTCAAAGAGGAACTGATAACAGATGATAAAACTAAATGTGAACTTCTTAATAAATACTTTTTAGAAATACCAAAATTAATGAAGGAACAAATTCAGTACTCCGCTAATGATTGCTTTAACGGACTTAGAACATTACGACATTGGCACAACATTTTTAGTTTCACTAATTCAACGTTAGAAGAAACATACCGGGTTACAACTAATCTCGCTACGAATAAAGCTCCTGGACACGATGGATTATCGCCTAAAATATTTGCTAAATGTAGTATAGAAATATCGCCTTTTTTGTTAAACATTTTCAATAGCATAATATTAACCTCACAGTATCCCGATGTATTGAAAATAACAAAAATCGTGCCAATACCACCAAAATTGTAAATGCTAAAAGAGTGGAGATGTATAGACCTATAGCATTGTTACCGGTAATTGACAAAATTTTCGAAAAAATATTACATCGACAACTTTCGAACTATCTTGAAAACAACAACCTCTTGCACGACTGTCAATACGGGTTCAGGAAAGGTAGTGGTACTGAGAATGCTGTAGTTAATGTTGTGAATTACATATGCCACGGACTAGATCAGGGTTATAATGGTATCGCTGGAATTTTCTACGATTTCTCAAACACATTTGACCTAGTAGATCACGAGATCCTGTTTAAGAATTTTGGAATTAGAAATGCAGCATTAAGGTTATTAAGAAGTTATTTGACTAATCGCAAACAATATGTTGAATTAAATAACAGTCGAAATTTTGTTGGAAATGGTGTTCCACAAGGCAGCGTTTTAGGTCCACTGTTATTTACTGTTTATATAAATGACATTGTAAACCTTGAGCTTAATGGAAAAATGTACCTGTATGCCGATGATATGTCTATTATTTACCCTTATAAACATGAGACAACGTTAAAAGCATACATTCAAAAAGATGCAGACAAAATTTTTGAATATGCAAGGATAAATAAATTGGTCATTAATACGTCAAAAACTAAAATCATCCGATTTAAGCCATATTCAAGTATTAATGCTGAAACATTTAGCATCGTTGTAAATGGAGAAGAGGTTTTTGACTGTGAATCTATAAAATATTTAGGAATTTTATTGCAAAGCAACCTGAAGTGGAATGTCCATATTGATAGTATTAAGTCAAAAATATATCCAGTAGTAGGAATTCTATATAAATTCAAATACAAATTCAATGCTTTATCAGACATTGATCCATAGCCATTTAAACTATTTGATAATGATTTATGGCTGCAAAAATAGTACAGAATTACAGTCTATCCAAAGAGTACAAAACAAAGCCCTGAAAACCATATATAAGCTGCCAATATCTTACCATACAATCAGATTATATAAAGAAGTTAGTAAAAATATCTTGCCTGTAAATGGCTAAGGCTACTAACTTTTGTTTTCAAATCTATTAACAACATTGGTCATAACACAACATCATTTTCAAAAAATCAAACAACCCAAACAACCAGCAATACGAGAAACAGTTAAAATTTAAGGACAACAAGATGTAGACTTGAAACGACAAAGCAAAGAATTGAATGAATATAATATGTTCTGAATATAATAATTTACCTCAATGTATAAAAAATTTAAATACCATATCTGCTTTTGAGACAAATATAAAGAAGTGTTTGTTAAACAATTTAGAAATTCTTCTACGATAATTTTTCATTTTGAATTTATAAATGTATATGTATCAAACACTTTAATTACATACCTTATATAATGTATAAGTAAATGCCAACTCGACTCAATAAATTCGGAAGACAATTATTACAACATTAACTGAGGCAATTGTATACCAAACTGAAACAATGTTTCTAGAGGAATACCCAAATAAAATAGGACTGATAAAAGACATCTGACATTGAGAATTTAGAATTCAATTGTAATAGTCTAAATATTAGCATCAATATTTTAAGCAACAGTGTGTGAAACCAAGCGGTCTTTTTAATTTAATAGCAATTCTTGACCAATGCGATCAGGTTTCATTTATGACTCTAAATGCTTCTGCAACTCTAAAGCTACAAAGTATTAGAACTCATGCTTAAATAAATGGTATTTGTGGAAAAGATTACGCTGCCACAAAACTAGTTAAGATTAATCTGTATTCAACTATCGAGCCTAATTTTAAAATTGTCTGTCAGACTTTTGTTTTCCAATATGTTATCAAGATTAAAGAAACTTATGCTGGCTGATCCAAGTGTTACTAAATGCAGTACAATGGCATTACTCCTGGGAGGAGACGTCTATAGCAATATAATTTTACCTCAGCAAAGAAAATTTAATAACTGCTTAATGTAATTTTATTTATTATTATTATTTATACAACTTAGTTGAGTTTCTGAGTTCGCAGCACAAGTCACTTTTTCGAAGAATAATGTGTGTGCTTTAGACACACACACAAGAAATAGTGGATGAGCGATAACTTACAAAAGAAAAATACCTTTGCCAGGAACAACACCACTGCTCGTAACCATATCTTCGTTACACATTTTATTTGTCATTTTAATGTTGCTTTGCCATTAGTCATATTGATTTTAATACAATTTCTTGATTTATAACTAATTGCTATTTTTCTCGCTAATATATATAGGAGATGGTTTGCTCAGTTTAGTGGGCGTTGTGGGTCATCAGATAATGCGAAGCGGTTTCGTGTCATAGTTGTTTCGTCTTTAGACATTTTCGGCATTGAGGCCACTTCCGACGACTTTGGGGTCCGCCATCTCTCTCTAATGTGTCTGCACATACCTAGCTGGTCATTTGGATTACAAAAGGAAAAACAAAACTCACAAAGAAAATTTACGAAAATGTAAAACATGCATTATCAACAATCTGCGGTAGAAGACAGATGAAGGTTTTGAACTTGTTCGGAATAAATTCTGGCATAAAGGAGTGTATTTTGAAACTAGACACTCATATAACATTTTTAAAATTGTCACTAATTTTGTAACCATTATTTCTCTTACCATTATCATTATTTATCTCATCCAACCTATAGTATATTTATACAACAGAGTATAGAATTTTATGTATATATATATTTCTAATAATTATTAATAATTATGTTTCCTAACATTAGGAACAACCAAAGGAGTATCCTGTAAAGTCAACGCAGATATATGTAGGAGGACAAAGAAAGTCTTGTGGTTCTGCAAGAAGTTTCTAGGGATGACAGTCGCGAAGAGAAAAGAGGTCGTTGACAAACACCTTTACTATGATAACTGTCTAGCCACGTGTCACGATCTAAGTGGTAAAAGGAAATTTTACAAATTTCACCATACCTCGCTGCTTGAAAACTCCCAAACTATTTATAAAAACAAAACAAACAAAAATTTTACGTTTTCGTTTCGTATACGTAAGTCTGTATGCTCTATTCTTACAATTGATTACTTATTATTATTGATATTTGTTTCAAACAAATAAAGCACTGAAGATTTTTGTTTTGAAGTTGTTTTTGTGTAAATATATTTATTATTTTTATATTATATATATTTATAATATATTTTATATTTTTATGGTGGATATTTCTTTCAAATGAGGAATGCACTGAACAATTGTTGTTTAATTTTACTTATACATTCTGTTGCTGTATTGGTTATTTATGTTGGATAATTACGGTTTTTATTCTGAATATTGATAATCGTATCAGAGAATAATAATAATTTTTGTATCTTTAAGCTTGAATTTGTATGAACATTATTTATTAAATTTATTTTATATTGATTATTTTGAAATTATTAGAATTTAATTAATTCGCAAGTTTGGAAGAATTGATTAATGTTTAATTTTGTGAACACGTCTATTCGCTACAGCGCAATGATTTCATCATTACCAATCAAATTTCCCATAAGTTTCACTGAATGGGCGGCTATTTTCTGAATAAAATTGAGAATACCAATTTCGAAATAGTTTAATAGATGACTCCTCCTTTACTAACGGTTGTTTACGAAACATTTTGTGATTCCACATACTTATGTCACGTTCAAACTAAAAAAAAAACTTTTTAACCGTTACAACTACTTCAAAAAATTATTATACATTACCATTATGCTTTCTCCGAATATGGCAAATTTATGGGAGCCAAAATTCTTGCAGCATAAAACCGATGAACGACCTTTTGTAACATTGGTTCAATTGGTGTTACCGTTTGTAATACTTCAATACGACCCAAGGACGGTGATTTCATGTGTAATTGAACATATGATGGACCAATCTGAAAAATAAAGATAACAAAATATGTAAATATATTCCATATTTCCGGATATGCAAAAAATATCAAATTGTTAAAGTGAGAATATCAAATAATAAAATCAAATTTTTGCTTGGTAGTGGTTAACTATATTTTTCTTTTTCTTCTAAATTTATACACCAGACTTACTCTAATTGCAAAGGCAAAAGGAACTGAAAACTGTAATCCAAGATATTCAAGTGGCATATTAGTGAAAAACATTAGGATAAAACATTTGCGCTTTTGAATACGAAATTCGGTTGTCATATGTAATCGACCCACCAAGGTTTTAAAAATTCTCAATAAATTTAGAAATCGTTAGTGTGCAGTATCCATTTAAAATGAGTTATTGAACCCTATTGTTTCTAAATAAATTTCCTTAACGACCAGAATATTCTACTATTCTGATAGTACTCAATGCGTAATATTTCGAGGACAAAGGGTATGGCCTCCATTGTCTTCTTCAAAATAGGTAAGACAAATTTCGCAGAGTAGGAGGCTTCCAAACAACTATGAAAACCTTAGGATAAAGTGGTCACCAACATCCAAGAATATTGACCAATGATAGAAATCCTCAATTTAGCCTCTATCCGAGCTAGAAGAAAAGCATATGAATTACAAACTCTGTACATAGTAATGCTCCACCGAGAACTGTTATATTTCTCTTCTGGAACACTGCTAAAACAGGACGATAGAAACCGATTGAGTCTCTGAGCCTAACAAACAGGTAAGAATATATAGTATATATGTAACAGTAAAAGGATAGCTCTGATAGAATACCTTAGCACTAATGACCCAATCACTCTTAATATGCAGTGCTTAACAAAACAATGGAAACTTTTTCAAATATTCATTTGTGTTTTTTTAATTGCACAAAAATTTGCAAATAAATCAATTGTTTCAAAATTTATTAAAAAAATTTCGTGAATGACAAGGAATATCCAAAGGACTGAGAAAGAGTCCCGACGGCTTTTTAATAGGGCGATAAATATAAACTAATTGGTCCCATATAATTTTAAGCCACGTAGAATAATATAATACGAAGAGTGGAACGGACGTTTTGTTTGGAATTAGTTAAACGTAAGAAATTCCCATCCAAACCACACGTTCTTCGTTTGACGAATACTCACTTCTCCACGGCGTATCAACGCCGGTACGGCAAACGCGATGAAAAGGACAAGAGATTCTCTACAAATCACTATAAATATGATTAAGAAGTGATTAAAAGCTTCAAAACAATTTTCCTCTGGGTTATACACATGCCTCTCACAAATACACTCACATTTTTATCATGTGTTTGTGCCGACGTGAAGTTTCTCGGTTTGCTTAGTTTAGTGGTCGTTGAGGGTTATCAGGTAAAGTGAAGTGATGTCGTCTCGTAGCATTGAGACTGCTTTGGGGTCCGCCCTCTGTCTTTAATGTATCTGTGCATACCTAGTTGGTCTTTTGGTTTTTGTACTTGTTGTATTTTTCATATTTATTTCAAGATTTACTAAATATATCCTAGAGGATGGAAAAGGTACTTCAGAGCCGTTTCTTCCCTTAGAAAAGACTTCAGACTGACTAGTACTTTGTTAGACGCACTTACTCAAGTACGGCGCTTTGGCGCTTAAAATTAAATTTGATTAATAAGTTGGTTTGATGCTTATACAATTTTTGTTATATTCAAGGTTGACCCATTGAGAACCCTGAACAATGTATCTGTTTCAGCTATTCCTCGTTTTGAATAATTACTCCCTATTGCAAAATAACTGTTTAGACATATTCTTTCACATTTTTTCCACTTTTAACACAATTCGCTCTTAACGAAGGTGTTCCATCAGCTCGATAATACTTACGTCCTAAATATAAAGTTTAATACCTTTATGAAAAAAAATATTAATTCCTGCTGTAACACGAATAAATTACCAATAACGAAGAGTAAAAGAATTTATCACTTTTGAAGGAATTATTTACTAACTTGATCCGCAATTGAGTTTGGAGTGGCAAATTTTTAAGTTTGGAAATCTTTTATAGGATATGCATGATTGTGAACCTGTTAATTTTCAAACAAAAGACTTGATTTTATTTAATATATTGTGCCACGTACTAATATAACATACACATACACACAGTTACTAAATTATACATACGGTTAAAAAATTTCAGAAATTTTTTTAACTAATCCGTTTTCGTTTCGTTTCGTTCACTATAGTGAGGCTAATTATAACAGGATCAAATTAAGACATTTGGTTCATAAAAAATATTTCTTACTGAAAGTTGAGCAATTGCCAATATTATTTAGTTCCTTGAATGAAATTTTTTCATAATTTCACACAAAAATATATTTTTAATTACCTCGCGTCGATATAAAAACCAACACCGAAAAGAAACATAAATAAACAAACAGTCAAACAATCTGAGAGGGACAGCAAATACTACCAAAAAACTATTTCACATTAAATTGGTAAAGTGTCCAATTGCCCATTTCCTCTGTTTAATCGGTACTTGCCATTGCAGCGATCGGTATGAAATGGAACATACACGTTACGATTAGTTGTACATGTTGAATCACACACGGTTTGATTAACCAAATCTACTTACAAAGTGATCTTGATTGAATATTAAAAATTTTGCCATTCTACATAACAATGGTTAGTGCATAGTAATAAAGTTGTACAGCCAGTCGCAAAGTGTAAGGACCGCATCAGAAAGCTTAAACTCTGTAAAATAATATTACATATATATATGGCATTAGAAATATTATCCCATTCACTATGATGGTTGCAAATTTTTAATTTTTTGTTTAAGTACTCCAAACTCTGAGTACAGACTCCGTTAGCTAAGAACATTACACAATGCAAAAGAAATTTATTATTTTCAGGACAGTAATGAGTGTTGTAAGTTAAAGCAAAATTACCAATAATAGGAGCAGGATAAATTTACTTCTTACATGTTATGTTATTATAAAAATTTATTACATTTTTGGTTTAATCTGGGTCAATATTTATTGAATTTACACATTAGTTCATTGTCGCATATTGTTCTATTCGAGTTGATTTTTGTTTGTTTTTCTTTTATTAAATTTCAGTACAATATATTTAGCTAGAATAATAAGAATAAGAACAATTTTATAATTCTTTATGCAAATTACAATCATAATAATCTGTATATAAAAATTTAAAGATTAAAAATATTTAGCTAGAAATAGGAAAGTACCAAACAGTTCAATTGTGCCACATTGGCACTCAAAATATATAATATATAATTATTATTTACTTATTTTATTTCAAAGTTTACACTATTCTTACAATTGATTACTTATTATTATTGATATTTGTTTCAAACAAATAAAGCACTGAAGATTTTTGTTTTGAAGTTGTTTTTGTGTAAATATATTTATTATTTTTATATTATATATATTTATAATATATTTTATATTTTTATGGTGGATATTTCTTTCAAATGAGGAATGCACTGAACAATTGTTGTTTAATTTTACTTATACATTCTGTTGCTGTATTGGTTATTTATGTTGGATAATTACGGTTTTTATTCTGAATATTGATAATCGTATCAGAGAATAATAATAATTTTTGTATCTTTAAGCTTGAATTTGTATGAACATTATTTATTAAATTTATTTTATATTGATTATTTTGAAATTATTAGAATTTAATTAATTCGCAAGTTTGGAAGAATTGATTAATGTTTAATTTTGTGAACACGTCTATTCGCTACAGCGCAATGATTTCATCATTACCAATCAAATTTCCCATAAGTTTCACTGAATGGGCGGCTATTTTCTGAATAAAATTGAGAATACCAATTTCGAAATAGTTTAATAGATGACTCCTCCTTTACTAACGGTTGTTTACGAAACATTTTGTGATTCCACATACTTATGTCACGTTCAAACTAAAAAAAAAACTTTTTAACCGTTACAACTACTTCAAAAAATTATTATACATTACCATTATGCTTTCTCCGAATATGGCAAATTTCATAAAGGGAGCCAAAATTCTTGCAGCATAAAACCGATGAACGACCTTTTGTAACATTGGTTCAATTGGTGTTACCGTTTGTAATACTTCAATACGACCCAAGGACGGTGATTTCATGTGTAATTGAACATATGATGGACCAATCTGAAAAATAAAGATAACAAAATATGTAAATATATTCCATATTTCCGGATATGCAAAAAATATCAAATTGTTAAAGTGAGAATATCAAATAATAAAATCAAATTTTTGCTTGGTAGTGGTTAACTATATTTTTCTTTTTCTTCTAAATTTATACACCAGACTTACTCTAATTGCAAAGGCAAAAGGAACTGAAAACTGTAATCCAAGATATTCAAGTGGCATATTAGTGAAAAACATTAGGATAAAACATTTGCGCTTTTGAATACGAAATTCGGTTGTCATATGTAATCGACCCACCAAGGTTTTAAAAATTCTCAATAAATTTAGAAATCGTTAGTGTGCAGTATCCATTTAAAATGAGTTATTGAACCCTATTGTTTCTAAATAAATTTCCTTAACGACCAGAATATTCTACTATTCTGATAGTACTCAATGCGTAATATTTCGAGGACAAAGGGTATGGCCTCCATTGTCTTCTTCAAAATAGGTAAGACAAATTTCGCAGAGTAGGAGGCTTCCAAACAACTATGAAAACCTTAGGATAAAGTGGTCACCAACATCCAAGAATATTGACCAATGATAGAAATCCTCAATTTAGCCTCTATCCGAGCTAGAAGAAAAGCATATGAATTACAAACTCTGTACATAGTAATGCTCCACCGAGAACTGTTATATTTCTCTTCTGGAACACTGCTAAAACAGGACGATAGAAACCGATTGAGTCTCCGAGCCTAACAAACAGGTAAGAATATATAGTATATATGTAACAGTAAAAGGATAGCTCTGATAGAATACCTTAGCACTAATGACCCAATCACTCTTAATATGCAGTGCTTAACAAAACAATGGAAACTTTTTCAAATATTCATTTGTGTTTTTTTAATTGCACAAAAATTTGCAAATAAATCAATTGTTTCAAAATTTATTAAAAAAATTTCGTGAATGACAAGGAATATCCAAAGGACTGAGAAAGAGTCCCGACGGCTTTTTAATAGGGCGATAAATATAAACTAATTGGTCCCATATAATTTTAAGCCACGTAGAATAATATAATACGAAGAGTGGAACGGACGTTTCGTTTGGAATTAGTTAAACGTAAGAAATTCCCATCCAAACCACACGTTCTTCGTTTGACGAATACTCACTTCTCCACTGCGTACCAACGCCGGTACGGCAAACGCGATGAAAAGGACAAGAGATTCTCTACAAATCACTATAAATATGATTAAGAAGTGATTAAAAGCTTCAAAACAATTTTCCTCTGGGTTATACACATGCCTCTCACAAATACACTCACATTTTTATCATGTGTTTGTGCCGACGTGAAGTTTCTCGGTTTGCTTAGTTTAGTGGTCGTTGTGGGTTATCAGGTAAAGTGAAGTGATGTCGTCTCGTAGCATTGAGACTGCTTTGGGGTCCGCCCTCTGTCTTTAATGTATCTGTGCATACCTAGTTGGTCTTTTGGTTTTTGTACTTGTTGTATTTTTCATATTTATTTCAAGATTTACTAAATATATCCTAGAGGATGGAAAAGGTACTTCAGAGCCGTTTCTTCCCTTAGAAAAGACTTCAGACTGACTAGTACTTTGTTAGACGCACTTACTCAAGTACGGCGCTTTGGCGCTTAAAATTAAATTTGATTAATAAGTTGGTTTGATGCTTATACAATTTTTGTTATATTCAAGGTTGACCCATTGAGAACCCTGAACAATGTATCTGTTTCAGCTATTCCTCGTTTTGAATAATTACTCCCTATTGCAAAATAACTGTTTAGACATATTCTTTCACATTTTTTCCACTTTTAACACAATTCGCTCTTAACGAAGGTGTTCCATCAGCTCGATAATACTTACGTCCTAAATATAAAGTTTAATACCTTTATGAAAAAAAATATTAATTCCTGCTGTAACACGAATAAATTACCAATTACGAAGAGTAAAAGAATTTATCACTTTTGAAGGAATTATTTACTAACTTGATCCGCAATTGAGTTTGGAGTGGCAAATTTTTAAGTTTGGAAATCTTTTATAGGATATGCATGATTGTGAACCTGTTAATTTTCAAACAAAAGACTTGATTTTATTTAATATATTGTGCCACGTACTAATATAACATACACATACACACAGTTACTAAATTATACATACGGTTAAAAAATTTCAGAAATTTTTTTAACTAATCCGTTTTCGTTTCGTTTCGTTCACTATAGTGAGGCTAATTATAACAGGATCAAATTAAGACATTTGGTTCATAAAAAATATTTCTTACTGAAAGTTGAGCAATTGCCAATATTATTTAGTTCCTTGAATGAAATTTTTTCATAATTTCACACAAAAATATATTTTTAATTACCTCGCGTCGATATAAAAACCAACACCGAAAAGAAACATAAATAAACAAACAGTCAAACAATCTGAGAGGGACAGCAAATACTACCAAAAAACTATTTCACATTAAATTGGTAAAGTGTCCAATTGCCCATTTCCTCTGTTTAATCGGTACTTGCCATTGCAGCGATCGGTATGAAATGGAACATACACGTTACGATTAGTTGTACATGTTGAATCACACACGGTTTGATTAACCAAATCTACTTACAAAGTGATCTTGATTGAATATTAAAAATTTTGCCATTCTACATAACAATGGTTAGTGCATAGTAATAAAGTTGTACAGCCAGTCGCAAAGTGTAAGGACCGCATCAGAAAGCTTAAACTCTGTAAAATAATATTACATATATATATGGCATTAGAAATATTATCCCATTCACTATGATGGTTGCAAATTTTTAATTTTTTGTTTAAGTACTCCAAACTCTGAGTACAGACTCCGTTAGCTAAGCACATTACACAATGCAAAAGAAATTTATTATTTTCAGGACAGTAATGAGTGTTGTAAGTTAAAGCAAAATTACCAATAATAGGAGCAGGATAAATTTACTTCTTACATGTTATGTTATTATAAAAATTTATTACATTTTTGGTTTAATCTGGGTCAATATTTATTGAATTTACACATTAGTTCATTGTCGCATATTGTTCTATTCGAGTTGATTTTTGTTTGTTTTTCTTTTATTAAATTTCAGTACAATATATTTAGCTAGAATAATAAGAATAAGAACAATTTTATAATTCTTTATGCAAATTACAATCATAATAATCTGTATATAAAAATTTAAAGATTAAAAATATTTAGCTAGAAATAGGAAAGTACCAAACAGTTCAATTGTGCCACATTGGCACTCAAAATATATAATATATAATTATTATTTACTTATTTTATTTCAAAGTTTACACTATTCTTACAATTGATTACTTATTATTATTGATATTTGTTTCAAACAAATAAAGCACTGAAGATTTTTGTTTTGAAGTTGTTTTTGTGTAAATATATTTATTATTTTTATATTATATATATTTATAATATATTTTATATTTTTATGGTGGATATTTCTTTCAAATGAGGAATGCACTGAACAATTGTTGTTTAATTTTACTTATACATTCTGTTGCTGTATTGGTTATTTATGTTGGATAATTACGGTTTTTATTCTGAATATTGATAATCGTATCAGAGAATAATAATAATTTTTGTATCTTTAAGCTTGAATTTGTATGAACATTATTTATTAAATTTATTTTATATTGATTATTTTGAAATTATTAGAATTTAATTAATTCGCAAGTTTGGAAGAATTGATTAATGTTTAATTTTGTGAACACGTCTATTCGCTACAGCGCAATGATTTCATCATTACCAATCAAATTTCCCATAAGTTTCACTGAATGGGCGGCTATTTTCTGAATAAAATTGAGAATACCAATTTCGAAATAGTTTAATAGATGACTCCTCCTTTACTAACTGCGGTTGTTTACGAAACATTTTGTGATTCCACATACTTATGTCACGTTCAAACTAAAAAAAAAACTTTTTAACCGTTACAACTACTTCAAAAAATTATTATACATTACCATTATGCTTTCTCCGAATATGGCAAATTTCATAAAGGGAGCCAAAATTCTTGCAGCATAAAACCGATGAACGACCTTTTGTAACATTGGTTCAATTGGTGTTACCGTTTGTAATACTTCAATACGACCCAAGGACGGTGATTTCATGTGTAATTGAACATATGATGGACCAATCTGAAGAATAAAGATAACAAAATATGTAAATATATTCCATATTTCCGGATATGCAAAAAATATCAAATTGTTAAAGTGAGAATATCAAATAATAAAATCAAATTTTTGCTTGGTAGTGGTTAACTATATTTTTCTTTTTCTTCTAAATTTATACACCAGACTTACTCTAATTGCAAAGGCAAAAGGAACTGAAAACTGTAATCCAAGATATTCAAGTGGCATATTAGTGAAAAACATTAGGATAAAACATTTGCGCTTTTGAATACGAAATTCGGTTGTCATATGTAATCGACCCACCAAGGTTTTAAAAATTCTCAATAAATTTAGAAATCGCAGGTAGTGTTAGTGTGCAGTATCCATTTAAAATGAGTTATTGAACCCTATTGTTTCTAAATAAATTTCCTTAACGACCAGAATATTCTACTATTCTGATAGTACTCAATGCGTAATATTTCGAGGACAAAGGGTATGGCCTCCATTGTCTTCTTCAAAATAGGTAAGACAAATTTCGCAGAGTAGGAGGCTTCCAAACAACTATGAAAACCTTAGGATAAAGTGGTCACCAACATCCAAGAATATTGACCAATGATAGAAATCCTCAATTTAGCCTCTATCCGAGCTAGAAGAAAAGCATATGAATTACAAACTCTGTACATAGTAATGCTCCACCGAGAACTGTTATATTTCTCTTCTGGAACACTGCTAAAACAGGACGATAGAAACCGATTGAGTCTCTGAGCCTAACAAACAGGTAAGAATATATAGTATATATGTAACAGTAAAAGGATAGCTCTGATAGAATACCTTAGCACTAATGACCCAATCACTCTTAATATGCAGTGCTTAACAAAACAATGGAAACTTTTTCAAATATTCATTTGTGTTTTTTTAATTGCACAAAAATTTGCAAATAAATCAATTGTTTCAAAATTTATTAAAAAAATTTCGTGAATGACAAGGAATATCCAAAGGACTGAGAAAGAGTCCCGACGGCTTTTTAATAGGGCGATAAATATAAACTAATTGGTCCCATATAATTTTAAGCCACGTAGAATAATATAATACGAAGAGTGGAACGGACGTTTTGTTTGGAATTAGTTAAACGTAAGAAATTCCCATCCAAACCACACGTTCTTCGTTTGACGAATACTCACTTCTCCACGGCGTATCAACGCCGGTACGGCAAACGCGATGAAAAGGACAAGAGATTCTCTACAAATCACTATAAATATGATTAAGAAGTGATTAAAAGCTTCAAAACAATTTTCCTCTGGGTTATACACATGCCTCTCACAAATACACTCACATTTTTATCATGTGTTTGTGCCGACGTGAAGTTTCTCGGTTTGCTTAGTTTAGTGGTCGTTGTGGGTTATCAGGTAAAGTGAAGTGATGTCGTCTCGTAGCATTGAGACTGCTTTGGGGTCCGCCCTCTGTCTTTAATGTATCTGTGCATACCTAGTTGGTCTTTTGGTTTTTGTACTTGTTGTATTTTTCATATTTATTTCAAGATTTACTAAATATATCCTAGAGGATGGAAAAGGTACTTCAGAGCCGTTTCTTCCCTTAGAAAAGACTTCAGACTGACTAGTACTTTGTTAGACGCACTTACTCAAGTACGGCGCTTTGGCGCTTAAAATTAAATTTGATTAATAAGTTGGTTTGATGCTTATACAATTTTTGTTATATTCAAGGTTGACCCATTGAGAACCCTGAACAATGTATCTGTTTCAGCTATTCCTCGTTTTGAATAATTACTCCCTATTGCAAAATAACTGTTTAGACATATTCTTTCACATTTTTTCCACTTTTAACACAATTCGCTCTTAACGAAGGTGTTCCATCAGCTCGATAATACTTACGTCCTAAATATAAAGTTTAATACCTTTATGAAAAAAAATATTAATTCCTGCTGTAACACGAATAAATTACCAATAACGAAGAGTAAAAGAATTTATCACTTTTGAAGGAATTATTTACTAACTTGATCCGCAATTGAGTTTGGAGTGGCAAATTTTTAAGTTTGGAAATCTTTTATAGGATATGCATGATTGTGAACCTGTTAATTTTCAAACAAAAGACTTGATTTTATTTAATATATTGTGCCACGTACTAATATAACATACACATACACACAGTTACTAAATTATACATACGGTTAAAAAATTTCAGAAATTTTTTTAACTAATCCGTTTTCGTTTCGTTTCGTTCACTATAGTGAGGCTAATTATAACAGGATCAAATTAAGACATTTGGTTCATAAAAAATATTTCTTACTGAAAGTTGAGCAATTGCCAATATTATTTAGTTCCTTGAATGAAATTTTTTCATAATTTCACACAAAAATATATTTTTAATTACCTCGCGTCGATATAAAAACCAACACCGAAAAGAAACATAAATAAACAAACAGTCAAACAATCTGAGAGGGACAGCAAATACTACCAAAAAACTATTTCACATTAAATTGGTAAAGTGTCCAATTGCCCATTTCCTCTGTTTAATCGGTACTTGCCATTGCAGCGATCGGTATGAAATGGAACATACACGTTACGATTAGTTGTACATGTTGAATCACACACGGTTTGATTAACCAAATCTACTTACAAAGTGATCTTGATTGAATATCAAAAATTTTGCCATTCTACATAACAATGGTTAGTGCATAGTAATATAGTTGTACAGCCAGTCGCAAAGTGTAAGGACCGCATCAGAAAGCTTAAACTCTGTAAAATAATATTACATATATATATGGCATTAGAAATATTATCCCATTCACTATGATGGTTGCAAATTTTTAATTTTTTGTTTAAGTACTCCAAACTCTGAGTACAGACTCCGTTAGCTAAGCACATTACACAATGCAAAAGAAATTTATTATTTTCAGGACAGTAATGAGTGTTGTAAGTTAAAGCAAAATTACCAATAATAGGAGCAGGATAAATTTACTTCTTACATGTTATGTTATTATAAAAATTTATTACATTTTTGGTTTAATCTGGGTCAATATTTATTGAATTTACACATTAGTTCATTGTCGCATATTGTTCTATTCGAGTTGATTTTTGTTTGTTTTTCTTTTATTAAATTTCAGTACAATATATTTAGCTAGAATAATAAGAATAAGAACAATTTTATAATTCTTTATGCAAATTACAATCATAATAATCTGTATATAAAAATTTAAAGATTAAAAATATTTAGCTAGAAATAGGAAAGTACCAAACAGTTCAATTGTGCCACATTGGCACTCAAAATATATAATATATAATTATTATTTACTTATTTTATTTCAAAGTTTACACTTTCACTTTACATTTTCATGTACAAATTTAGAAGATTAATATATATGATCAATTTATATGAAAGCACCAAAAAGTACATTCGTTCCACTTCGCCACTCAAAATACATACATATTTACATTTATATATACATGTATATATATTTACATTAATAAATATTAACTTTGTTTAAATTATTTTATGCACAATAGAATTATAACAATAAATATTTATTTATTAAATTTTTTTATCATATTATTATTTTATTCAAAAGTTAAGGTGCCCTGGCAGTCTAGGGGGTAGTGTGCTAGACTATTAGCGTGAGGGTCGTGTGTCGATTCCAATCAGAGGCTCTGGTCTGTGACACTACACCGAGCATATGGTCAAGTTACTCCGCTCGTATATAATTAGAATATAATTTGTAATTGTATTGTAATTAATAAATAAATAAATATTCAAAAGTTAAAGAAAAATCATTTTATAAAGTTCAATATAAATAAACTTGATAGTACCAAAGAGGGCATTTGTGCCACATTACAACTCTACATAAAATAGTCACTCATGTTCGAATGTCACGTAAAAGCGTTAAGAAATTTTGTTTTATACGATTCGTTCCATTTTATAAACGAGACAGTTAATTTCGGTAAGCATTTGCATTGCTATTTAAATGCTAAAAACGAATGTACGTTCCGTGGACGTTTGAGTAATCGAGCCTTAAATATCAATATATGTAGTTTTAAGTGCTGTAAATTTGATAAACAGTAGCAAGTGCATATCTGTACATTTTGTTAGTGTACGATGCAAACATCCCAAACAATTTTGCAAAATGTAATGACACAAGACCATTAGCAAAAGACTGTGAAACCAAAAACAATCAGAGTTAAGTCCACAGCGTTAATTATGTCAACGTCAAATTTTGCCAATCAAAGTATTAGAACAAAACAGAAAAAAATGTTATAATAATAATATGCATCTTCCATTAAGATTTAAGTGATAAATTAAATTTAGTTGGCAGACGTCAAAGACGAACATACTCAATACAAAAAACTGACGAGGCATCCGAGAAATTGTAAATTAAACTTTTGGTTAAACTAAAACGATTGGGTAATTTATCATTACCCAAGTCTAAATAATACCAATTTGCACTTACCACATATCAGAACATTATAATTATAAAATTTCATAGGATTATTAAATTATGTACACGATATTTGTCCAAAATAAAAGAAAGGCTTTGGATACCAGAAAAATAAATCAATAAAGCAACGGATAATTTCAAATTCTGAGTATGTAGTGCATTTAGTTGCATAGATTCATTAATATTAAACGGTTCTTCCAATATTTCTGAATACATTTTATAATTTTATTAAAAATATAATAGAAATATGATATTAAAATAAGGAAATTATCCAAAACGAACTTCAGGTAACAGAAGAAGCTACATCAATTCAGAATTTTTAAAAACGAAAACGGTATATCAAAACTAAACTGAATATACAAAATTTCACCATACTTAACAAGAAACCGTATTGTTAACCTTAATATACAACAGAAAAATTAAATAATATTAAAAAATATAATTATTTCACTTCTAACCCTTTAACTTAAAAATGTCAGGACCATTCAGGATAGTTTTTAGATTAGTTTTGAAAAAATACCCAATATCTAAAGTAATTCTATATATCTAATTATTAATTACATCAAGCAAAACTCTCAGCAGGACTCTCGTTTACAAAACTTGATCATTTTGTTCCCATTTTTGCACTTTTAGGTTAGAGGACGTGTACCTGTCAGTCAAGACCGGTACAGTACCCGGAGGTCAGATTGACCCATTGTACAAAGCACTTTTAAGTCGTCTTACCGTCAGATTGTGTGTATATGAGTATGCATATATTACAACAATTTGAAATTTTACCTTCAGTAGAAGGACAGTAAAAACTCTGGCAAAAGCATTATTTCGTTTTAGCAGATCGAGAATTAAGAGAAGCTATAAAAGCAGTCACTGCTACATTCTTCACATGCGAGGAAAATCGGAAATTATGGTAAGATGTGTAAAATGCGTTACTTCATCATGAAGAAGAAATTACATTTTTCTGGCGGATTACGAATAATGCGTAATATTCCTGACGGAACATATAATTTTATTTTTTTTAACAAGAAATCATGTTATATTACCAAATTTTAACTTTAATTCATACACGTAGATAAAGATGGAAATAAATCTATCCACAATAATTTAAATCTCCGATGCAACACAAAATTAGAAAATGTATGGATATTATATCGGGAA
Source organism: Sarcophaga subvicina (assembly GCA_936449025.2). Lineage (NCBI taxonomy): Eukaryota > Metazoa > Arthropoda > Insecta > Diptera > Sarcophagidae > Sarcophaga > Sarcophaga subvicina. Next base: position 57,113,292 of record OW388081.2, read on the forward strand.
ATAAAATATGATGATATGATATATGATTAACTATGAAAAATTTGGCTTTCTGTAAATTGACAGTACGACTAGCATAATCTCGATGGTCAAATAATATGCAATACAATATTAAGAAGAAATTAAACAAAGCGAATCCAATACAGCAGAAGTAGGTGTTTCTGTCATTCTAGTATTTTGGAACAATTTTTTATATTTACGAAAATCTACCCGTATATCACTAACAAAAGAGCCTCTTTATTAACATTATCATCAGTTGTTATGCCAATATTCCTTAATGTCTTAAGAAGTAGAAAAGGTCCACTGGTGGAAAATGTAATTCCACCACGTCACCGGCTTGTGTCGAGAGCCATGAAAACCAGAACAATGGTTGGTTGACATGGAAGCTTTAGTGAACAGCAGTTTTTAAATCGAGTGAGTCATTATTGTACAACACATTACTGTCTTTAGATCTTAACTGAGCGCTTCTATTAGGATAAAGAAGAATAAAAGAGAAATCAAATCCACTATGAATTTAAAAAATTGTACGGTTTGTTACGGCCTGAATCTGCCCTGACAATTGAAAACAAATTAGTGGATTCAACTTTATTTTAAAATCTCTGCGACTATATGGCCTTTCAGGGATAGCCTGAAACTATTACGTGAACATTTTAAATATAAACAAAATAATACAAATAGACTTAGCACACAAGAAGAAAAAAATTAAATTTCTTTTTTCAAACTTAATTCAGATGAAATCCGGGGTACCTACCCCAAGTTATTTACAATATATACATCAGATATTACAGATATACTATAGGACTGCCTTAACTTTTATCTAACCTTTCAATTAAACAAAAAAGAGATCAATTGAAATATACCGAATTGTGTAAAAATTTGGGTCTATATAAGAATAAAAAGAGAAATAAAATTCGCTATGAATTTAAAAAATTATACGTTCTGTTACGGCTTGAATCTGCCCTGACAATTGAAAACAAATTAGTGGATTCAAATCTATTTTAAAATCTGTGCGACTATATGGCATGTCAGGAATAGCCTGAAACTATTACACGAAAATTTTTCAGAGATAAAAATAAAGATAAACAAAATAATACAAATAGACTTAGAATACAAGAAGAAAAAAATGTAATTAAACCATTTTCAGAAGATTAATTAAATATATTTATATTTCATAATATTGCAATAGCAGACTGTAATACGAAACACCTGCATATTCGTATCTCATTTAGAAGTTCTTTAAAACGTAAATAAAATAAAATTATTTAGCACCATTTCTGTTCATTGTTTGTTTTTTAGAAAGAATAAAATGCAAAAAAAATACTTGATGATGTGCCAATCTTTTAAATTGCAGCGCTTATGAAAATAAAGTATTCACGTTGAAAGAAAATAGTATAATTACTTTAGGGACTTTGCTGATATCAGACTAACATCATTAATATCAAGTAAAATAATTAACAACTAAAGATAGCTTCTAGGGCTGTTGTTACAACTTACCTTTAACTAAGGGATTTTAACAAGCAGATAATTTTTTCCTTATTATTAGTAAACAATAAGGAGAAGTAAACGTTATGGTAAAGGGATAATCATCCTACCTGCAACTTTTGCAGTCATGTATGTTTATCTTTGAATTTACAATATGGCAATATGAAATATTAATAAACAATAAAAAGGAAGCACGTCGTTGCCACTGCGGTTTTAAGGACTTATTTAATTTATCAGCAGGTTTTAATAACAAAAAAGTTAAAGCTGACTTTAAAGTTCACTTTAGCTAAAGTTACTTTTCACTAATCCCAACTTTAACGGCAAATTGTTATATTGGTAAATAACGTTATTTGCATAACAATTTCGTTACATACCTGTTCTCCTAGAACATCCATTTCAAAAACATGAAATTTTTTCGAAAGTTCAATAGAATGCTTTAATGTAACATTTGCAATATGTTTTTGTTTTGCTCCCTGTGGCTTCCATCTAAAACAAATATTGAAAATAATATAAAATTATGTATAAAAATAGAATTAACTTACAACGCTTGCCAGTGATGGCTTCCTGCATTTTTTAAAACACTGTTTGTGGGATCTGTTCCACCTGCCAATACACTGGCATTATGGATTGATCTGAAATGTGCCAAATCAGCACCATTTTCTGGAATTTCTTGAATGTGACAGTTTACATAAAACTCATTTCTTCCATGAAAAACAAATTCATTTGATTCAATTTCCTTAACTCCGGGAAGGTACCAGGGATTCTCATCTGATTCTGCATGATACCATACAAATATGTTATCATTTATTTCTTGTGATATCCATTTTTTAATCTTGGACGACTGTGGTACTTTTAATGGAAATGAAGGCAACATTCTTCTTATATAAGTTATATAGTGAAACAAGTTTAAAATGATCTTACCACGTGTGCTATAAGGTACATTAACGCACTGTCCATCTATTCCCCGAAACCTCCATTGATGAAATGGGCATTCAACAGTTTCTGCAATAACTCTGCCACCAACTCCAATATTTGCTCCCATATGCGGGCAATAAGCATCCAATACGTATACAGAATTCTTTAATGTTCTGAACACAACAAATTGTTCTCCGAGTGCGCAAACATTTTTCGTTTCTCCCTTTTTAATCTCCGAGGATTCCATTATGCAATACCATCCATTGGGAAATGGTGGTGGGAGTTCTTTAACTCCAATTTTGCGATATTTACGTATTCTGTTTATAGCGTCCCTTTTTGCTACTTGATTTGATGTTTTATAGATTTTTTGACGTAGAATTAAATTGTAACCGACTTCATCAATAGCCTTTAAAAGAAAAGAAAAGTAAAATTTTGTTTGCCATTTAATACGCATACAAATTTTAAGAAATTTGGAATTTCCATTTTAATGTAATAGTTGCAGTTAAAGATATCAAAAGAGGTGAAAGCTGGTAAAATAAATCAATACATCAACGTAAAAAGTACCTCAAATTTAAAAACCAAAAGATGTATCAGGTGGAACTCTAGTTCCACCTATAACGATAATTCAGATTCATTAATATGGCCGCACGGAGACACACTCAAGGTTTCTACTTCGAACATTGTATACCGTGTTCTAAACGCAACCTATAGGCCTAAAGGCGATGTGTTAACTTATGTCAATACTCAACGCGAGCTAGCCAGGATTATATTAAAAAGCAGTTGAGGAAAAGAAATACATATGTGTTATGCGTTCCTAATCTTTCGACAAACTTAAATTGCAGTGAAATTTATTAAAGGCATTATGAGTGTTCGCTGTGTCGATTGCTGCCGATGTGCGATTAATCAAAATTATAATTATACTACGGACTCTTTACCTCTGCGATCAGACTTTCCAGCCAGAAGTTTGGCGATTAAACAAAAATACATTCACGTGACTTATACTCTTTATAGAGGGATAAGAAAGTATAGCCTTAATATTGGCAAATATTTTATGTAAACGTAATATAATTTTGTTCTGTGTTAGGAACTGATTACAGACAAAAGCGAAAAATGTGATAATTTTGAGCACTACCAAACTTTGAGAATTAAAAGCTGATAACATAGAAAAAATTATGAACAATACAATAAAAGAAAGAATTGAAACAATATGGATAAGCGAAATGGGATGAATTTGTACTGATCAAAAGCGTATTACTAACAGTAATCTGGCGTGAATAATTGAGGCGACCTACGTTTAGATGTGATTGGAATATATTTCAGGGGATATCTGATGGAATTATTTTAATGCGACTTAACTTTAAAATTCCTACTCTCAAAGCAATTCCATAACAGACATAAGTACGTGACCTTAAAATGAGAAAGTAATTTTACTGCTAACATTGCTGAACGCTGGCACTATTTGTTAGAAATAATCATAATCTGATTGGCAAATGATTTCAATGTACAGATAGTGGCAGAAAATGCACACCGAAGTAAGAATGATATACGCAGAGTTCATTTCAGCATTAAGAATTCAAAAAATTCCAATAGATCATAATCTATACAATGTTGAATTTATATGAAAGAATTTATACTGAAAACCTTAAATTATTTCTAAATAATCTGTGCAATATATATGTACATGGCGTATTTGTTTTATTAAAAAATCTGATCTTCTCTAGTCTTCTGTTCTCTAAAATTTGCCGGAATTACAAATTCTTTGGTTTTATACCCCGCTCATAATGCACTACAAACGTTTTTTGGATCTCTTTGCCGTTCCCTGTACCTTTTTGATTAGACCAGTGTGTACATACAGTGAGCGTCAAAAGTGAGAAAACACCACTGAAATAATTTATTTCCTTAGGATAGCTAGAAAAGTAAATGAGAATAGTCGAATAAATTTCCACAAATAAAAACGTTTATCTATTACTTATAAAATGTTAAAACAAAAACAACAATTCATGATAAAGGAACTTTTTTTATACTTAAGAACATAATAAAAAATTTTAAATTATAGTGGGTGTTGAATCACTTATGACGCTCACTGTACGTAACACTTTTTAAATACCTGTACTGCACCAAAACTTGTTTGCATGTAAATTCAGGAATATTTAAGCTGAATTGGAGTCACAAGTACTTACAACAATAACACTCGTATATGAAGCTCGTATTATGCTTAGTTTTTGGATTTATTTAAAATCAATTGTTAAGTAGAGCATAAGCGAGTAAGATCGCTATAATAAGAATTGTTTAATAAAATATTATTTTTATAAGCAAAAAAGGTACTTAATTGTACTTGTACTTTCGAAATCAAATCGTTTGAATATGTCGGTTATTTAAAGGCGGATTAATTGCTACATGGTTATTGTTTGATTTGGTATTGATCGAATTCATTTCATCTGAACTACAAAGTTGAAAGTTGAAATTATTTTCAAATAAAATTTTCCGAAGATTGTTGCATAATCGATTTCCATACTCTGGTCGTATGATTCTAATTATACCACAAGAGATAATTGATATAATTGGTAATAAATAAAATAATATTGTAATAAATAAAAAGTTTTAATTTCTATGATCTCTTCTAAAAAATTATTATTGTATGGCACTATCTACCTTAAACAGCTTTAAAAACTTATTACATATTTATTATTTTGTTTAATTTCGATTCTGTTTAACATATAATATGAAAAGTTCAAACATAAACTTAACTTTATCTTCCCTTTAGCTTAACGCTCACTTCTACCTGTGTCCTTTAGTTAACGGCAAGTTGTAATAATGGCCCTAAGAAAATTAAAATTTTAATCGATATTATGAAAATTATATATAGTTTAGCTTTAAACAAACGTAAGGTAATTAGTCGCCGTAGTCTAGTAGGTAGTGTGTTGGCTTATTAGGCATAAAGCCAGGGTTTGTGACACAGGCCAGACATCAAAACAAAATACAAAAATTAGTTTTTCGGCGACTTCCTCTCAGCAAATTTCTGGCAAAACTCTGAGAGTAAATAAAAATTGCCATGAAAAGTTTCTCAAAAAATCTGTCGTTCGGAGTCGACTTTAAACTGTAGGTCCCACCACTCATGTATAAAATTAACACACACAACATAAGTGGTGTGAGAAACTAGGTCATAATCCTGACTGAAGGGTTGTAATGACCAATTATGTATGTATGTAATTAACGCAAACGTTAATTACAACATTTATTTTTGCTTCTTTATAACGAAAATATATAAATTGACCTTATAATGTTGAAAAATGCCATATGTCACATAAATCACACAACATCAAGAATAAAGTATATAAAAATAGTACTTCTTAAAAGTACAAGAAAATATAAATAAATCTTCAATATTTTTGAAAAATAGAAGTGACTTCATAAATGAATTTACTCTATATAACTTGTGTTTTTGTAACTCCTAAACTATTGAGTATATATAATATGATGTGAAAATTAGTTCAATACATTTACATGAACATGTAAGTATATAAACTAGTTTAAAACGTTTGAACAAAATTTCGTACGTTTTAATAAGATATTAAAAATTTTTTGTTATTAGTTTTGTTCTTACCTTCCTCCAGTTACATGGTACGTAAAACAACCAGTATAAGATTGCTATCAAAAAAATTGTGCCGCAAAGTACATAAACGTTGGTCGGAAAAGCGCCTCCTTTGATTAAGTTCTTTAATTCATTAGTATAAATTTGGTTCATCGAAGTAAGAAGTAACGTTTTGTTGAGTTTAAAGAATTCCATTTCTTTAAATCTATCCTATAAAAATTAGAATATAACGTAAGTTAAACTTGTATATTTTTGCATTCGATTAAATTTTATTTAAACAGCTATTCAAATTACAATCTGACAACTTCTCTGTAGCACGTAATAATATTAACTTTGCTGATGTTCATTTTTATAGTCTTCATTTATACGATACGAAAATACATTTAGATTTGAAATATAAATATATATACATATATATTATGTATGGCATACTTAATGAATTGCTTTTAAAGTAGTTATATTAGGGTGGCTCTGAATTATATATTGAATACTATAATGACGTATATATATAAAATGTTACGTTCGCGTTCGCAAAGGCGTTATTAGCATTAGCAATTAAAGTTTCAAATCATCTCCAATATTTACTCAATGAAAGTAGGATAAATTCTGCCCATCATTCTATGAAAATGAAAATTTTGATGACCATTTCTGCATTCTACATGGACCTAAGCTCACTAGAGGAGTAAAAGGAACTCATATCTGTATACATGGTTATAATAATTATTTTAACAAATCATGTAGATAAGAAACTGTTGTTGTACGCAGTACTAATTATGAAACAATGGGACTTTTAATACAAAATTAAAGTTGCCAATACTTGATTTAAAAAGAGTGCATAAAATATCATAAGTAATTTTTATTATGTCATTTGTGTGGAATATCAGATCGTCAAAGTGGTCGGCAAAGCTTCTCTGGGTGGGCATCCAATCCAATGTCAAATTTTCCATTACTCCAAAGCATAAATCAGGCTGAAAATGACAGACTTCAAATTGGAAAAATGGGGCTATGCGACTTTAACGGAATAAAAACACATTATCAATTTCGACCAAAAAACATTGCATGAACATCGTTCTGGCATTGTTAATTCGATTTTTACATAAAACTTAATGCATAAAATTACTAGGCTAAAGTTGTGCACATATGTTTGAGACGAGTATACCAACATAAAAAAGTAATTAACAGTCGAATGTACGTAGCTCGCGAGCTATTTTGGGAATATATACACTATAAAATGAAGCTCTGATCAACAGAAAAAGTAAATAAAAAAGTTCAACGTGTATATTGCGGTTGTTAATTTTTTTAATTTGAATAGAAAATATAAAGAATTTCACAGCAATCAAGGCAAAAGTTTGTAGATTACATATAATCCTACAAAAATCGGCTGGAAGTCTCTGAAAGGCTTTGATCTCTTTCGGTAGGAATGAAAAAGGAATTCCTTTTGGTTTATATAATGTGAAATGGGTAACTTGGTTCACATTTTCTTAGATCGCAAATGTGGTGTTAAGAAGGCCGTTAGCATCAAAAGGAAATTTATGAACAGGACAGGTGGAACAAATACTTAAAATTATCACAGTTGATGGAGACTCACGTCTGAGTCGGTTTAATGTAAGAAGAATCCTGGATATTTATATAAATATATTTTGTGAATAATCTATAAACATCTATTAATACTTCTTTCTGTTAGTGTCAGTGAGTCAACATCACTTTTTTAATAATTATTAGAACGATTGTGCTAGGGGAATGGATTTAAACATATTTCTACTCTTTTTTACTGCTACTCTTCTTGAAATAGTGTGACATACGACGTAGGCTGAAAGTATATTTGCCACTTTAATCAAATTTAACCCTTTCATGCCCGAATTTTTTGGGCCAGAGCTAAAATTTTTTTAAGGACATGTGTTTGTTAGTCATGGCCTAAATATGAAACTTGTTTGCAAAAAAAATCTTTTAAAAAAATTTAAAATTACAGAATTTATGAACAAAAATGTACAATGTTGCCTATAGGCAACATCGGGCATGAAAGGGTTAAGTTCAACATCAATCACAGTTACTTTTGATCACGTTTCTCTGGTTAACTTTTTTTTTACTTTTCGGTTGATTTCTTACAGTTTTTTACTTGGTGCCTTACGGCACGACAAATACCATTTTTCATTAGACCTACACCAATATAAGTTGCTCCTTATGGAAATTTATCGTTATCCCCACCTGACTAAACTAAACTTTGTTATCTACTCGAATAAGTAGGAAACTTCTTTATTTACAAATTGGAGTTCTTGGCTTTATAATGGATTTTGCATTCGACTTAGTGGGTTCGTCATACCATACATTTACCGATTTTCGCCTATATTCAGCGATCTTTTTCAATTTTGGTCGGAAAATGGGATTACTATACCTGTAGTCCATTAGGTACTGATGTATATCCTATATATATATATATCCTATATAAATATATATATATATTTCAACCAATTTACATTACCATCTTTTTCTGTATATTTATATCTTGGGGCAACTTTATAATTGAATTGGTGTAATCAGACTATAAATTTAATGATGGATCTACTTGCACTATATCTCTAGAAACATTGTTTCAGTTTGGTATACAATTGCCTCAGCGTCTTGCGACATTGTTGAGGCGAGTTGGCATTAACTTATACATTATATAAGGTATGTAATTAAAGTGTTTGATACATATACATTTATAAATTCAAAATTATCGTAGAAGCATTTCTAATTTGTTTAACAAAAACTTCTTTAAATTTGTCTTCAAAGCAGATATGGTATTTAAATTTTTTATACATTGAGGTAAATTATTATATTCAGAACAACCGATATATTCAATTCTTTGCTTTGTCGTTTCAAGTCTACATCTTGTTGTCCTTAACTGTTTTTCGTATTGCGGGTTGTTTGATTTTTTGAAAATGATGTTGTGTTATGACCAATGAGAGACTGTAATTCTGTACTATTTTTGCAGCCATAAATCATTATCAAATAGTTTAAATGGCTATGGATCAATGTCTGATAAAGCATCAATTTTGTGCTCTCATTGAATTTGTATTTGAATTTATATAGAATTCCTATTACTGGATATATTTTTGATTTAATACTATCAATATGGAGATTCCACCTCAGGTTGCTTTGCAATAAAATTCCTAAATATTTTATAGATTCACAGTCAAAAACCTCTTCTCCATTTACAACGATGCTAAATGTTTCAGCATTAATACTTGAATATGGCTTAAATCGAATGATTTAAATCGAATGATTTATATCATCGGCATACAGGTACATTTTTCCATTAAGCTCAAGGTTTACAATGTCATTTATATAGACAGTAAATAACAGTGGACCTTGTGGAACACCATTTCCAACAAAATTTCGACTGTTATTTAATTCAACATATTGTTTGCGATTAGTCAAATAACTTCTTAATAACCTTAATGCTGCATTTCTAATTCCAAAATTCTTAAACAGGATCTCATGATCTACTAGGTCAAATGTTTTTGAGAAATCGTAGAAAATTCCAGCGATACCATTATAAGCCTGATCTAGTCCGTGGCATATGTAATTCACAACATTAACTACAGCATTCTCAGTACCACTACCTTTCCTGAACCCGTATTGACAGTCGTACAAGAGGTTGTTGTTTTCAAGATAGTTCGAAAGTTGTCGAATTTTGTCAATTACAGGTAACAATGCTATAGGTCTATACATCTCCACTCTTTTAGCATTTACAATTTTTGGTATTGGCACGATTTTTGTTATTTTCAATACATCGGGATACTGTGAGGTTAAAATTATGCTATTGAAAATGTTTAACAAAAAAGGCGATATTTCTATACTACATTTAGCAAATATTTTAGGCGATAATCCATCGTGTCCAGGAGCTTTATTCGTAGCGAGATTTGTTGTAACCCGGTATATTTCTTCTAACGTTGAATTAGTGAAACTAAAAATGTTGTGCCAATGTCGTAATGTTCTAAGTCCATTAAAGCAATCATTAGCGGAGTACTGAATTAATTCCTTCATTAATTTTGGTATTTCTGAAAAGTATTTATTAAGAAGTTCACATTTAGTTTTATCATCTGTTATCAGTTCCTTATTTGAATTGTTTAGATTTACTTGTGTTTTTATGTTCTTTCCTAAACTTTCATTTAAAAACCTCCAACTTTTTTTTGGGATCTTGTTGATAACTGTGAAGATGGTCTTGATAATAATTATTCATAGATTCGCGATAAGTAGTTTTAATAATTTTGCTTAATCTACTGAGTTTGATCTGGATATTAGCATCATTAGGATTTCTCCTTCTTTGCCTTAAAATACTTTTTTTCAGTAAAATTAAATTCTTCAAGTGTTCATTCATCCATAGCGTTATTTTATTTTTAAGGGATTTTTATTTTATTTTTTATATATGTTGACTTAATGCTTGCATTTGATAGACTTTGTACTAGATTTAAAGTGTCAACAGATGGATTGCCACTTTGTTGAATGGAATTATCATTTAATAAAAGTTCTTTAAGCTTATTATAATCGCAATTTTTCTGAATTATTTCAGTGTAATTACATACATACATAATTGGTCATTACAACCCTTCAGTCAGGATTACGACCTAGTTTCTCACACCACTTATGTTGTGTGTGTTAATTTTATACATGAGTGGCGGGATCTACAGTTTAAAGTCGACTCCGAACGACAGATTTTTGAGAAACTTTTCATGGCAATTTTATTTACTCTCAGAGTTTTTGCCAGAAATCTGCTGAGAGGAAGTCGCCGAAGAAATACTTTTTGTATTTTATTTTGATGTTTGGCCTGGGGCTCGAACCCTGGCTTTTCGTCTAATAAGCCAACACACTACCTACTAGACCAGTGTAATTAGAGTTTGGAATTTTCATTTTTACTTTACAGGATATTATATTATGATCTGATAAATTAAATTCTACAGCATTAACAAAAAGGGAACTTGAAATATTACTAAATATATTGTCAATTGACGTTCCAGATATAGGGCGTGTGATTAACGTATGACAATTTTTAAAGTCATAACTTTCCAGTATATATTTTGATCCAGTTGATATATTTTGTAAAAAGTCAACATTGGAATCACCGACAAAGATACAGTAAGATCAACCATATGCCTGCATAAGGTGTTCAATTATTTCATAAAACTGATTCAAGTTACATTTTGGAGATCGATAAAAGGATAATATTTTTATTGGCTAGCCATTTATTTTGTAGTTACTGAGTGTTAAAATTATTACTTCACAAAACATTTTGCTTTCGCACACATCCACGATCACCGTATAAACAGTATCGAAACCATTGACGTTTGACAAACGCTCATAGCAGCAAATTACTAGCCTATTTAGAGGGAGAAAAAAATGTTATAATGTTTTGCGAATCAAATGTGTTAGAAGCAACAGATATACAGAGTGAAAACTGGCGGATAAAGCAGAAAAATTAAATGTAAATAAACATTTATTTTGTGTTAAAAAGGGAAAATTTAGAATATTTTTTAATTTCTTCAATGAAAAGTTTAAAGATTCTTAAATATTTAAATATTAATCGAAATGTGTGTGATTTTCGGTCACAATGAATATAGTTTCTTGTGCAAGAGATTATTAGGAAGCTAAATATTACAAGATCAAAATAAGGCGTACTGCTCATAAAAAATTTTTCTTGCTGAAAGTTGCCAATATTTTTTAATTTCTTGAAAGAAAAAGTTAAAAATTGTTATTGCTAGTAGTTGTTTTTATTATTTATTAATAGTTTTACACAAAAATTACGTTTTTTATTAACTCTCGCCAATATAAAAAAGCCCACCCCAAAACCTAAAAAAAACATAAATAAACAAAACAGACAGACAATCAGAAAGGTACAGAAATACTTTTTGGTAATATTTTCTGCCCCTTTCATAATTCGCTGGTAAACGTCAAAATTGCGTTTCGATACTGTTTATACGGTGTCCACGATATACTACAGATTATCCTCACATAAATAGTTGTTCCTCCAAATCCATCTTTCCTGCAGCAGTGTACACAATTGTAACCAGGTATTTGATAAATTTGAGACAATTCCTTACGAAACCACCTTTCTTGAATATGTTGGGCAACTTTTTAAAATTAGCATTAAAAGTTTAGAATTTATTAAATTTATTTATCGACGAAATGCTTCTAACATTTACAGAAATAATATTTAAATAGGAAAAATTATAAGTTTTTGAATATGTTAAAAAATTCTTAAAATTGGTAAAATATTTATTATTCATAAGTTAAATTATCTTTTCTTATAAAATACATTTATAATTTATACAGGAGTTAAATCATCTGCATCAACAACATCAGATTGATTTATAGGTTTATACCTTCGCTTCATAGTAGCAGCTTCCGACATGATTTTATCAACATCGTCTTCATTCTTTATTAGCATTGGTCTTGCATTTTCCGTTTTCCTTGTAAACACTCTCGAACCACGTGTATAGACATGGATATAACCAATAGATTTTAAGGATTTCGCGTAATGAAGTAGATTTAAAGTTTCTTTGCTTAAATAATCACCGATGAAAATATTTTTAGTATCCTAAGTATTTTTAAGTTTAGCTTTGCACATCATAAGTTCATCTTTGGATTTTTTGTTATCGAATTTAACAGCCATAGTCTTCTTTTCATCCACTTTATCGCCTTTATTTTTAAAGAAGAAGACATCATCAATATTGTCTTCATTCAATTGAACACCAGCTTTTTTTGATAATTCAATAAGTGTTTCTATTGCACTTGAGTTATTATCTGCAACTACACCTCTAACGATGCAGTAATTTTTAACTCTTTGACTATGTAAACATTTTATAGATTCTTTCAATGTGTTAACTTAATTTTTTAACATACGATTTTCTTTTTGCATTATTTCTAATTTTTTATTGTTCTCCGCAACACTTTTTAACAACTCGTCATACTGATTTGACATAAATTCAATTGCTTGTGTAATGGAAGCCAGCTGATATAGTTTTTTAAGTTTGTTTTGATCTTTCTTAATTCAGCTGTTATAGACACATCACCGACACCCGCACACAATTGGCATACATATTCTTCACTCTCATTATCCATAAAATATTGATATTGACGTTTGTCGAGTTTCGTACAGAGAGCATGATATATTTTGGAGCACTTTTCACACTCTATATCGACGCCTCCATTTTATAACGTTCTAAGTGTACTTAGATTTTTAATGTTTAAAATTTTTTAATTCTACGTTCTCTAACTTAAATACTGTCAAAATTTTGTTAAGATGCGCCGATCCATTCCGAAGTTATTGGGAATAATCTCCTTAGAATACAAATATAGCCGTATGTCGCGTGAAAACTTTGAGAGCTCATAACTCAAAACACACATTTTCGACTTAGAATGTTATAGAACGGAGGCGTCAATATTATCTTCTTTATTTTCTACAATTTTAAGTTTACATAGTCCGCAAATATTTTTACATTTGCAATGCTACGACGGCTTTTTGGTGCCATATTTGAATATATTTAATTAATTTGTTGTTTGTTTTATTAAATGTACACAGTTTTTTTAATAAAGCAGAAGTTTTTTATATTTATTTTTAGAAAAAAGAAAATGCACTTTAGGAGCTTTTATTCTTTAATGTTTTTAACACAGGGTTGCCACTGCAAAATCGATAGTGTGAGGTATTTTTAGCCGATCAGATCAGATAATTTGAGGAAATTTCGAAGTTCTCAAAAACTCACCAAAACAGATGTTTGTAGCCTTGTAGCATGATTTTACAATTGTCAATACCAACACAACATTTCATATGCAAAAACAAAAGAATATCCAATTGCATATGAGCGGCGACCACTTGACTCAATGTTATTGACTGTCGCGCACATGCGACGATCATTTAACACTTTGTTGTCAGGCCGCCGACTGTATTGGTATGCATATAATATGCACAACGTGTGTTGTTGTTGTGTTGCATTGCTAGTGATCGTGATCTTCACACTTTACCGTGGGAATTATTATGGACAGTGGGCGCGAGTCATATGACATGCACTTGTCCCATGACTATTACACACACAAACCAATATAATATAGTTAAGCATATAATATTCACACAAACATATGGTATAGTATTAAGCCAATACAAAATTGTATTAGAATTAAGGGTTTGATTTGGAATTGTCAAATCAGCCAAAATTTAGTATAAAATAAGGGACATTTTCCCTCATCAATTCAATCAATAAAATTTATCCAAATAGTCCGCTTCAGCTGCAATTTATTAAAAACTATTGTTCTTTATTATTTTACAATGCTTTTCGAGAGTACTAAAATAAAATTAAATAATTAATAAAATTTTAAATAAATAAATATTTTACATGGCAATCCTGCCAGACTAAATATTATAACAAACAAAATCCTGGAGTGCTAAAAGGATAAAAGTCCTGCACCCAAAAGAAAAACACAAAATTATATAAAATTTTATATAAGCGGACAGCCAAGATCCGCTGAAGGAAGCCCCGCCTGGCCAAAAGGCGTGAAAAGACTGTCTGGCCAAAGAGACAGTGGATCCAAAAGATTCATAAATATGACCAAGGACCTCAAGGATCAAGGACCAAAGGACATCAGTCTGATAAAGAAGACTACCCGCATGTGGTCTAAGGTCGAACAGAACCTCCAGCGGGGGCAGAATAAAAACAAACAAAAAAAAACAAACAAAATTTTTTATTTAAACCAACGTGCTCCTCAAGGGTTGCACTGGAAGGGCCTATAAGCGTTAACCGCTCGAGGCAATTTAGAAATTCTTTTTTTTAAATTAAAAAAAATACACCCAAACCTTTTTTTACACGGTAGATACGTTCCAGTGGTTACCGTGTAAAAAAAAACGCGTAAAAAAGTCAAATATTGTGTATGTATGTAAGTGTATAAACAAACTGAAAAAATATACATAGGATTGATGCAGCAGCCTACATATGCCTATAAAATTGAATAACTTTATAAAAACGCACAGATTTAGTTGAATAGTATACACAGAGTTTTTATTTTATTAAACGATTTTATCCGTATAAAAAGGAGCGAACAAAAAAATGGTAAATTTGTTAAAAAAAACCGTGTTATTTCAAATTCGCTTAAAAAAACCGTGTAAAAACAGGTTTGGGTGTACTTAAAAAAATAAATAACTGAATATATATATAAATAAATAAATAATAATTCAATTTAAATTAAAAATTAAATATGGTATTAAATTAAATTAAAATAAAATAAAATTGAATAAAATCAAATTAAATTAAATTTAAAATTTATATTATAAGAAAATATATTAAGAAAATAAAATAAATTTCAATTATAGGATCCCTCTAGTATGAATAGGGTAAAAATTAGGCCTAAGAATCCCATTGAGGATAGTCCACAGATAAAAACAAAAATTTCCAGTGAGGAATATTTGGTATGGTTGACCAAATATTGGAAGTTAATAGGAATGAATATAATTAGAATGTTAAGAAAGTATCTGAGTTTATAAGAAAGTTCTCAAATTCGTTTTTATGCTAGCGGATGGCGTTTGCATTCCAGGAGCAAATTTTAAGATTATCCATGTCTTATTAAGTTTAGCTTACAACAGCATTGTCTGCAATTTCATCATTTCTACTCAAAGAATTTTTGAAATTGTTCGCCAATTTTGCCAATGTATTTATGTGGCATTAAGCCTGTTCAAATTGGGAAATTGCAAACACAATCTGATTAATTATGTGTCGACTATTTAGTAAGGTTGTGAACTATTAATCATCAGAGTAGGAGAGCCTCTTTGTGCTTGTTGTGACTGTATGTGGTTGATTATAATTTAATTTTAAATTATGTTACAAACTTTAATTATTAAAATTGGTTATAATTTTTGAGCCTACACGGTGTATGAATATGAATATGATCCATTGGATGCTTTACAATGTTATAAACTATAGTTAGTTTTGGTTGCCATAACAATTGGTGCACTTTTTCGGACTAGATCGTCGCAGAGCGGATAAGTTATAGATCATATCGACGTTAGTAGATCTCGAATATTTTTAGAAGTTCTTAAAAAGGATATCCTTGAAAGTGTTACGAAATTGAGCATTAAAAACTATTAAGTATTGTAACAAAACAATGAAATGAACTGTACTGCAAATATAAGCCTTTTGTTGATGTGTAATTAAGTGAAAACTCCTCCGCAGTCACCTGACCTAACGTCAAAGAAAATGTTTGACACTGAGTTTTAAATAAACATCAAGGTGGCCTGGATCAATACTCAAAATAAAAGTTGCAGCTAACAAAAATGACCACAGATGCCTCGATCAGTCAAAAGCCGGGCCTTTTTAATAAAAACAGTTAACAAGAAAAGGATATCAAAATCGTTATTAAATATAAATTTCGGGTCCAATGCTCTACAGATCATTTTTGGATTTAATTTGTTTTTCGAGTTATTTATTTAAAAAAATTATACTTTTCATTTGACTGTTATTTTTGTCACTGGTGCCTTTACTAAATATTGTGAGGGTTTGTGGTAATACAAACGCCTATGATATTGGTATCACTTAGAATATTAGATACGAACTCTGTACTCTCAAATTTCATAGTGGAACTATAATCTCACAGAGCGAATAAATAATTAACTTATGAAACTAAATGGTATGTTTTACCACTGTTTTGTCATCATGTTGAGATGAATTTGTTCTTAAAATAAATTCGGAAGAAAAAAGTAGGCCTGTTTGTAAGGAGTGAAATTTGTACTATACAATCGTACTAAGAATTCAGGTCTCACTTTGGGCCAGAAAATAATATGCGACATTGACATTGACTTTAAAATATAATAATATTATTTGTGGTATTTCTTAATATCTCTTGATCTCAAAACTATTAGACATTTATTTGTTTTTAAATTCCAGGATAACCATTTATAAAAAAGCTTTCAGATTATGACGTTCAGCATAATGCTGATTAGATAAAAAAGGAGCAAAACTTTCGTTGAAACATATTGAATATATGAAAAAGAAAAAACTGCATTCGCCAAAATATAAATTAATATTCTGGCAGGAAAGGAAGTTTACCTCATGTATTGGCATCAAGCTATTTTTTTAAATTTATGAGCATTATATGAATGTACCCTGGGGTAGATAATACGATATCTTAACATCTAAAGATCTAACCATGTTATTGTGGGAGCTCTGCAAACATTGTATTGTAATCATTTATTACTTTAAAGCCCTAATTTGTTAGAGAATATGCACTGGAGCTACTGGCAACTGACCGTATCATCGTAAGAGAATAGAACTTCGCTAAAAAGGAGAAAAATGAAATAAAATACTTTTTTGTGACAGCTTGGCATATTTTTAAGATTTTCTCAAAATCTTTTTTTGACTTACTCAGCCGATAGCGCCACCCCATTTATTGAGTTGACTTTAATCGATCTAGGCAGTATAAAGTGAAGTGAGCTCCCATTACAGTGATACCGTTTAATTTTTGTCATCATCAATCATTATTTTTGTTGTATAGTGTGAGCTGCATGTTGGGAGCTCTCCACACTTAACATTTTTTGTCTGATTAAAACTAAATTTTTCGTTTCTAAGTTTCAAGTTCATTTTGTTTAGTTTTTATTACACTATTATTCTTCAAATTGATCATTAGAAAAAACAATGTCGGTTTTGTTTATAAATTTCCAGGAATCGTCCTGTGTCTTGCTGTATTCAAGTTGAAACACAGCCTCCACGTGGGCCCTCCTGGATGGCATATTAGATGAAGCGTGCAGTGAAGTCCAATTCCTTGAACGTTAAATTTGGGTTGTGCGTAGGGCTTGGAACCCACCACGTAAAATCGATCAACATCCAACCACATTGATCACGTTGTGATTGACGGAATCTTCACACTACTTCAAATCCTGTAAAAGACCCACGAAAAACAAGTCGACACACACCATATTTTTGTCGACTATAAGGTAGCCTACGATAGGCCCATAAGGAATCGTGTTTTTGTGGCAATGTCTGAGCTCGGCATACTTGCTAATCTGATAAGGCTATGCAGAATGACGTTGAGCAATTCCTGCAGCTCCGTCAAGATAGGAATGGACCTCTCCGAATCTTTTGATACCGTGCGAGTTTTATATAAGGAGATCCCTTATTATGCGACCTCTTCAACTTCGTCATGGAGAGTGTTCTGCGGAAGACTGGAGTGCATTGCAATGGTAATACTTTTCAAGAAAGCATCCATTTGCTTGCGTACGCGGACGACATTACCATCATTGAGCGTGCCAAGCGAGATGTTACTGCTGGAATTTATTTATTTTGGCTGCTACCAACAAGTGCAACTATGGTCTCAAAAGGCAGTTGAGTAGCAGAAACATATCTCGTACGACAAAACTAATACTCAACAAGGCGCTCATCATTCCCGTGCGTCTTCATGGCGCAGAGGCTTGGAGCCTATTAATCACTGATGCAGCAGCCTTGGGAGTATTCGAGAGAAAAGTCTTACGTAAGACCTTCTGTCCAGTACGAGTAGGTAGTTGGCTATGAGCAGTGTGAGCTCCTCAACGACATTTGTGCAGCGTATTAACTAGTGGCTGCGCTGTCATGGTCATGTCGTTCGAATGCAACAGGATGGTCCGGCGGGACGGGTATTTGATGCGTAGATCTGCGGAAGTTGGCGAAGAGGCCGACCGTGTTTGTGTTGGAAGGCCCAAATCAAGGTAGCCCTATCATCGATTGGTGTGACCAACTGGCGTAGGCGCGCAAGATACCTTGATACCTTCAAGAAAAATCACTGTTTAAATAAATGAAATGGGGCTTCAAGGACGTGCTTTATTTTTTATTACTTACTTTTTTAAAAACTTTGTAGAGTAATTCGGATTTCACGTAAATGACGATTTCTCAAATTGTCTTAATTAAGTCTTCTTAGACCGTTATTGCTTGGGTCCACAGATATAAAGTTATTATTAAAATGCATACTTTGAATAGCCATTTATGTCATAACGTGAACGGTATTTGTAAAAAGTTTTCCATAATAGGTTACGTTCGATTTATACGTTCAGTGCTTTTGTACAAAAAAGCAGAGTGTTTACAATGAAAGATCAATCATATAAATATTACAGCAGAAAAATTCGTTTAATTTGGCCTTATTAACAACATAAATGTACGAATGTTTTTATAATATTTAAATAAAAACACTCGGATTTTTAATTTTTAATATCATTTTTAGTTTTTATTTATTTTAAAATTCAGTTTTGATTTTAATGTTTTTTAATATATAATTTTAAATAAAAAAAATTCAAGGAATTTAAGGAATTTACAAAAATTTTTTTAAAGTTATTTTAAAATTTACAAATTTAACTTCTGTTTAATTCTTTAACAAATTTAGTTTTATTTTTAAATCTTTACAAATTTAGTTTTTTTATCAGTTCTTCACAACTTTAGTTTTCTTTCACAATTTTCTATTTTTTAACTTTGCTTTTTTTAAAGACTTTCGACTTTTTATTTTCACAACTTTTCAACTTTTTATTTTCACTTTTCAACTTTTTTCTGCGACTGCTCAACTGACTTGACAAAAACTAAAAAAAAACCAAACACTTCTTTATTTCTCTTCTTCATACTTTACAATTTCTTTCTATTATTCTATTTTCTATTAATAAACTACAGAGTCCTATTCTATCAGGGTTGCCATCCTACATAAATATTATCGATATGGCAACTTATATACATAAATATTAATATTTTCCATTTCATTTTATATATCAATTTGAATACAAATCTAAGCAAATTCATTTAATATTAGCTTTCTGTATTTTAAGCAAACTTCAACATATTTATTTATCATATTTGGTTTAATTGGGTTTTGTCAAAAAAGTGCAGCGTGTTTTCAGAAGAATCTAAGTTGCATAGAGTACAGATTCCGATTGAAGAACTCTTGAACGGTCTAGCGTTTATGTCCAAAAGCCCACCTCTTGCTCTTATCAGTAGATTTAACTCCCTAGATGAGAGTCCAGATGAAGTTATCCGCAACAAAGAATAATTTAGTTAAGAGTATAAGACGTGGAATTGATAGTTTCTGGCATCGGAAATAAAGTTACATATTCATACGTTCACGTGCTGTATAATTTGTTTGCAATGTTTGCTAATAGGCAAGGAGCAATAGCTCAAAGAACAAAGTTAATTTTATTACACAAACCCAACCAGTCCTCAGCCCAAAAAGTCTGCTAACAATTATGATTTCTGCAAGCTAGCGTGGCATATTGAGAACCTTATTGACATAATTATAGTGCAGTTTTAATGTATCCAGATATACATACATACATACATACATACATAATTGGCCATTACAACCCTTCAGTCAGGATTACGGCCTAGCTTTTCACACCACTCATGTTGTGTGCGTTAATTTTATACGTAAGTGGCGGGACCTATATTTATAGTGATTTTAAATCCGTTACTAAAAAGCATACAGTTTGGAATGTTTTTAGGTAATAGTAACATCTTCTTAATAAAAATCTAAATAGTAATTATATCCACTACATCATACTTTTTATATCCCCCTTTTTGTGCACCGTAAAACATAACTGAACGAGATACGGCAGTAAAGATTTTGAGTTTATTTTTATTCGATATTTTAGGATGGTTTATATATTTAGACCCAAACGAAGATATTACCATTTTCATAAATGTTTACTAACGACTAATTAAAACATAAGTCAATTTTCAAGAATTTATACGAGTTTACAATTTCGATTTCATTTGCTCTATACATCCACTTTAAGTTTTTTGGTATTCTAGCGCCATGACGAAAAACTAATGCTTTCGATTTTGAAAGTCAAAGTATTCATAGATAGAATCAATCATGGTCTGGAGATTGCTGGGGGAATCAGATAACAAAACAATATCGTAAGCATAGAGAAGAACTTTCACTGTGATGTCAACAATAGTTACACCCATAGGAAGAGCGTCGTCTAAGTCATTCAAGTACAAATCAAATAGATCGGAATACATCACTGTTTGACTCCCGTTTGCAGAAAGAATTACCAAAAAATTATTTTCAAAGATAATCCAATATTTGCGAGTTTAATTTCTGAATATCGAATCAAAAGCACAGGTGAAATTTATTTATCCCATTCAAATGTACATTATTAATTTAATTGAAAACATTATCAACTGTAGAGTACTCCTTTCTAAATCCAGCTTGAAATTCATTTAAGATATTATGCTTGTTAATCCATTACGTAATACGATTCATAAGGACGTTATTGAAGATCTTGCAGAGCGTATCAATTAGAGACAGCCCCCTATAGTTTGATGGACAGTTAGGATCACCTTTTTCTAGAAGCGGATATAAACTACCAGATTTAAAACTTTCTGGAATAGGTTCCTTCAGAAATATAGCATTGTATGCACAAATCATCTAATTAATAAAGCGGACAGGCGCATATTTGAAAAATTCATAGCTGATACAATCTTGTCCGGGGGACTTATTGTTCAAAACGGCAATAAGCTCGTACAATTCTATGGGAGAATCTAGGAAGGCATCTACATTGTAAGGCAAGCAGCAATGAAGTCTTAATGGGATCTGAATTATCCAAAACCTTGGTAAAGTGTTGAAGAAAATCAACAGCACTAAAATCACAACGAATACGTATAGAACGAGCTTTTAATCATTTGACAATTTCCAACAGACTTTGCCTCATTTAATACTGTTTAATTCGTTTAAGTTGAAGTTGTAGAGTTCTAATTTGCTACTGCGACATATATTTATATACTTCCTTTTAGCTAAAACGAATTTTAATTTGTTGGTATTCGTATGGTTTTTTCTGTACACCTTAAGATACACCATCATTTTCGCACGAGCATACGCGCTATTCCAATTAAACCAATCTTGTTTAGGCTGAAAATTAATTTATAATTTTTTTTTTTAACTGTGAGATCCGACATATCGACCGAATTATTTTCATCAGAAGGGGATGGCATGGCAATTGGTTCAATTTTTCGACATAGCTGGATGCATTGTTTCTATTCCAGTGTATTCCCCGAGGTCGCAATTCAGACTTTAAAATATTGTTTCTTTTGTTTGGAATTTTTAATCTGAATTCTATAGGCATATGTTCTGAGTAGGCTTTACTAGTAATTTCGAAACTGTCGAAAACCATTAGGAAACTATGCGAGCAAATACAGTAATCAATCAAAGAATTACCTCTACCTCCATAAAAACTTAATTCACCATCACCATCCATTCTGCAATTCAACACTATACCACCCATGTTTACAACCATATCCATTAAACTTTTTCCTTGACTATTAACAACATTGTCTTTAGAACATCTAATTTCGTTAATATTTGGTAGATCTGCTAATAAGTTTGTATCCAATATACATTATTCTTCTCCAATTCTCGTGTTTAAATCTCAAACAATGCAAAAATTAGTGGGCACAGATAATTTAATAAAGATTCCAGTTGTTCAAAACACTATTCAGTCTTTTAGTCAGTGGTGTTGTCGAGCCGGAACGCTCCGAAACGTCGTTCCGGTATTTCCTTTTTGAACAGGAACGCGCTCCGGAACTAAAAATGATTCTGATAACGAGAATTGGCTGACATTTTGAATAAAGAATTAAAAAGAATTGCTGATTTTTTTCTAATTTTTGACGAATTTTTATATGTATTTTTATAAACAAGGGTTTGAACCGAACCCGAACCGGAACAGAAAACGGAACGAACCGGCTTGTTTTTCCGAATCGTGAACCGGAGTCAGGAATGCGTTCCGGCAAAAAAAAAAATTAGCACAACACCACTGCTTTTAGTCAACACAATGTTACAATTAGCGAAATCTGAGAATTTAAATTGATAAAATTTTCGAATTTCCTTTTTGAATCCATATAAACAACCCCCACTAGCACGGCCAGCATTGTCACTTTTTATGGCATCGATCGAGTATAACTTGTAATTTAGAAAATAACAAGCAAAAATGTTTGTTTACTTGACAAAACATGGGTTTCGAATAGAAAAAATATATAAAATATATTAATATATGAATTAAAATTTCCAGAATTGATCCTATTAGCAAGTTTAGCAACATTATAGGATAGGACTTGACAAAAATTGTATTCCTATTGGCAATTTACTTTACTGGATTTAATCGTATTAGTGCCATTATTACAATTTGCCGTTAAACTTGGGTTTAAAGGTACCTTTAGCTAAAGGGAACTGTAAAGTTACCTTTAACTTATTTTCGTTATTACAACTTACAGATAAAATTTTTCACAAATATTGGTCCGGCACAATGCCGATAAAACTGCTCAATTATACAAGTTTTTTTTAACACAGTGGCAACCGCGGGCTTCGTTTTTTGTTGTATATGCTCATTTTGTTTAAATTTGAAGTTGCCATAATGAAAGTAATATATAATATAGCAAGTTCAAACATAAAGTGACCTTTAAATGTTAAAGGTAGGATGATCCTCCTACCTACTACCTACCAGATCGCTTCTATCTTATTGGGTACTAGGCTGGCTCCTATACGGCATTTTTGATTTTTTATTATTTTAATGTGGGCTAACCGGAATATATATTAAGTACAGTGAAAAAATAACACATGTTTGTATTAAAATGTTTGTATTAATATTTAGGGGTCGCTACCGGTCTTCAAACTTTGGCGTTTTTGAAAGAAAAAAACTTGCTGCCTTTATATATTCTTCAATTTGAGTGTGCATTAAAAAATGAATTTTATTTTATTGAATAAAAATTTTTTTAAAAAGAGGGAAACATTTTTTCGGAATCATTTACTGAGACGGCTAAGCGACTTTTGTCCGATCGTCCAACTATGTGGCATTTAACCTGAAAAGCTGGCCAAAAAGGCAAAAATGAATTTAAAAAAATTTAAGAAAGTGAGTATGCAGTTCGATATACAACAAAATTCTGCATTATATAGTGAATTTTCACGATTTTAAGTTGAGATTTGTAGATTTGAGGCGATGTCAAAGTCAGGAAAGTGAAGAAAATTAAATGCGTTTTTGGTTTTTTTTTTGAAATTTTTATAGGCTTATACAAAATTCTTTTGTGGCTAAACGAATAGAGGTTTTATATTGATTTTTTTTATTTTAAAGGTATGAGCAAGTGCTACCTTCAGTTTATATATATATATATCTCATATATTAATGTTAAAATTATTCGTTCAAAATTCAAAAATAATAAAAATTCCACATTTTTTTACCCATTAAAAAAAAAACATAAGGATTTTAAAGGTGAAAGTAGTTTTTAGTAGTTTAGTGTTATATACCACAAGAAAATATGAACTCTCTACATTCAGGAACAAAAAGAAAAGTTTGCGCAAATTTGCGCAATTATTTTTGGCGATTTTTTTAAAATTTTACTTTTTTTTTGAAAAATTAAAAAATTAGACGTAGTGTAATAAAGCCATAGGCAATAAAGCCATATGGCGTACGAATTATGCGAGGAAATTCAGTAGAAGCGATACCAATCGAGATGTCCTGAATAGGTTACCTTTAAGCAGTGACCCTTTTATAAACTGCAGTACACAAAAATTGCGAAGGAATTCAGATATTATTAAATTACTCCTTCTTGACATTGATGATGAAAATGATAACGATTTTAACGATTGTAGTTGGTTTCACTTTTTAAGTATTTTTAAGTTAAGTATTCAATAATGTAAAATAAATATTATGAATAAATATTATTTATCATAGAACTTTAAAAACTTAATTACATATGTATGTATATCGACTATTAAAACAATATTAGATGTATGTTTGATTTTCTTAATGGACCGTGATACCTAGGGGCACTTATGCCCCTATGATCCGATCATAATAAAATCAGGTAAAATGATTCACATTCATATTAAACATGTTCATGTCGAATTTCAATTTAATAAAATTTTTAAGCCAATTATAATTGCTAAAAATATTTTATTTTTTATTATTTATTATTTTGAACCCCGGGGAAATTATGGACCGACCATGACAAAATTTGGTAATATGATTTAGATTTACAAAATACACTTTCATACCGAATTTCATCCCCATACCGATGTTTTTAAGCCATTTATAAGCGTAAACGTGAATTTCTAAAGGGGACTTTATATGGGGACTAGGGTCAAATGTGATCCGATTTTCACCAAACATTACACCATGATTTCCTAGTATACAGGACTGACCCATGCACAATTTTGTCATGATTGTTGCATAATTACTATAATTATGTGTAAATAAGTGCAATTTCGAGGGGAATTTGTATGGGGGCTAGGCGAAATTACGGACCGATTTGAACCAAAATTAGTTGGGTTCATCCTTGGGCCTAATTCTCACTAACACTATAAAAAAACTCCAGCCATTAGCTCATAAAACACTTCTATTAATTTTGGCCAGGTTTTCAGGCAAAATGCCACATAGTGCGTCCTTCCGATTGTAATATTAATTTAAATAATAAAGATATTGTGTTTAAATATTCAATTTAAATTGGTTAGAATCTGCCCGTGTTGAGACCTAGTCTCTCACAATTTTCCCAAGTGTCCGCCCCTGAAAATTTTAAAATATAGGATACTTATTTATATATTTTTGAAATTTTTAAAATTGTTAGAGACTTATGTGTTTTCTTTACAAAAGTTTCTTTTACATCAACCACAAACGCTTTCTTTTAAGGCTGCACACAAATATAAACAAATTGAATTTTTGTGTTATATTTTGATATAAAACAATTACCATTTAAAAAATTCAAATTTCCTATTCAAAGTTCCTATTTGACCAAGCAAGTGAACCAT
The DNA here is from genome assembly GCA_936449025.2 of Sarcophaga subvicina. NCBI lineage: Eukaryota > Metazoa > Arthropoda > Insecta > Diptera > Sarcophagidae > Sarcophaga > Sarcophaga subvicina. The sequence continues at coordinate 57,139,042 of OW388081.2, forward strand.
TTCCCGTTTATTTTTAAATGCTAAATAAGTAGGCTATGCGAAAACTTCCATACTTAGCTGTTAGTCTTGATGTTGCAAAGCTAACTAATCGTAAAGCAGCAATTGTTTTAACAGAAACAGTTAAACACATTGGTGCCGATTTTCCAAATTATAATATAAGCACTTCTTTTATTCGACGACAACGAATTGACTTGCGCGAAAATATGGGACAGTCCTTACGAAGTAAGTTTAAACCTAACGTGCCGCTTACTATTCACTGGGATGGAAAAATGATAGAAGATATCATCGGAAGGGAAACGTCTTCCAATCCTGGTGTCTGGTATGGGGGTTGATAAACTTGTAGCAGTGCCAAAATTATCTAATGGAACTGGAGTTGCAGCTGCGTCGGCAGTTTTTGACACATTGGTAGAATGGAATCTTATCGAAAAAGTCACATGCATGAGCTTTGACACAACTGCCACAAATACTAGAAGGCGAAATGGTGCATGTATTTTGTTGGAACAAAAGATGGATAAAGATACGTTTTGCCTGTCGTGTTATCACATCTTGGAAATAAGGCTTGAAGCTGTGTTCCGCCAAGCACTTGGTACTTCAACTCTGCCTGAAGCATTGATATTTAAAAGATTTAAATTAGCCTGGAACAAAATTAACCGGAAAAACTTTAAATCGGGAATTTCTGATCAATTCGTTTTAAAAATGTGAAAAATATTTCTGATGACACCATTTGCTTCATCCTAAATCAGTTAAACGAGTTTCAGCCTCGAGATGACTACAAGGAACTATTGAAGCTGTCTTTAATATCCTTAGGAGGTATTCCCGAATCTGAAGTGTCTTTTAGAGCACCTGGAGGTCTTCACCGGGCTAGATGGATGGCTAAAGCCATTTACTGTTTAAAGATTTATTTATTTAGAAATGAATTCAAGCTAACTGGAAGCGAAGCATCCTCAATTCGAGATGTTTGTATATTTTCAGTAAGAATTTATGTAAAGTACTTGTTTGTAACCCCATCAGCGGTTTGTGCGCCAAGAAATGATCTACAGCTTTTAAAGGACCTAAAATATTAAGCAGAAGTAAATGAGTTGATTGGAACTGTAGCCATTAAAAAATCCTTGGTCATCTTTATTACTTATCGGAAGAGCTTATTGCATTCGCCTTATTTGACGACCAAATTTCTGTTGATACAAAAAGAAAAGATGGTGACCGCTTTAGGTGTTGAAGGACCGGAAAATCCCTTAAAACGAATTACATTAGATGCAACTCTAATAATTAGCAAACAATTAGAGGATTTTGTTTCTAAAAACACTCTTAGATTTTTAGCATTACCGGTATTTCATCTAATTTCTTAAAGAAAAGTGTTGAAGATTGGGAGGAAGATGAGGGTTACGTAAATGGTAGAGACATACTTCGTTCTATGAGAGTTGTTAACGATATAGCAGAAAGAGGAGTAGCACTGATGGAGGAATATAGTAAGCTATATACCAGCAATGAAAAGCAGAAGCAGTATTTATTGTCGCTGGTGAAAGATTAAAGACAAAAAACCCAAATTGCAATAAATCAACTTTGCTCAAATAATTATTTTTAAGAAACTATATTTTATGTTAATCACCATTAATTTCATGAATTGGCTGATTTTGTTAGATTTATATTTTACTTTTAAACATTAAAACCATTTTTTTAGATTAATGCATATGTATATATGTTCAATAAACACATGTAACCTATTTGAAGATTTTTATGTAAATATGTATATATTATCCCTATTAATTTTGAAATAAATCTTTTTAAATATAGTAAAAATACGCTCGAAATTGTCTTATTTCTGGGCCATAGTGCCACTATTAAAACATACACTGGAAAAATATAAAGAAATTAAGAAAAAGTTATAAGGGCAGCGATTTTTATTAACACCACAGTTCGGGGGCTGGTAGCGACCCCTAAACCTTAACAGAAAAATTTTAAAAAAATCATGCATCATTTGCTCACTGTGCTTAATATATATTCCGGTTGGCCATTAGCATAATCCAATCTTTTTATTTATGAACCACCCTATTGATTACTCATAATAATGAAAAACAATTCATCTGCCCATTAAAATCCTCCCTTTAGTTAACGGCAAGTTGTAATAATGGCCCTTAGAATTTTTAGAAATATTTTCTTTGACAATGATATCAATGGGAACGTTCGATTGAATCATAAGTTGTTTTATATATTCAGCGTCATCATGTGAAGAGGTCGCCACTTTACCAAGCAACCAGGTGTATTTTCTGTTGTTGATGAAAGAGCAAAATTCTCCAAGTCGTACCTTTAAGTTCCTATTAAACTTTGTAATTTGTTTGTTCATCTGTCCTAAATTATAACGCGTTTCTTGTTCATCTTTGGTCTAATCCTTTTGTATAAAAATCGAGCTTGCCTTTAGTTTATCTTTCGCAGCTAATATATTGACAAGATCCCAAACTAAATAAAATCGTGTGTGAATGTGGCAGTGCTTGGACTGTAACTATATCTGCATTAACGCCTAGTTTATGGGAGTACAGATCGATAAAATGTTTTTTGGATCTGATACATTAGTGGTAATAAGGCTCTTGACAACAATACGTGAGGATCGGGTTCTTCGATCAATTTGTCCAGTACGTGAAGAAAGACTTTACTTCATTTCTAAGTTTTGCGTTTTCCTCACGAAGCTCATCTATTTCAGATTTTTTTGATAACACATCGCCGTTTTTGGCAACATCTTTAAGTTTGTCATCTAATAGACAACAAAATTTGTTCCATGAGAAAGCATCGGTGAAATTATTATTATTATGTTCTATATTATTTGGGGTCTGTTTACACATAATATTTTGTTCACCAGTTTTAAAGCATACGTTTAGAGTCTAAACTTTAGACAGTAACCAACTCAAACCGGGTTAAATAGATAGATAGCAATAACAACAAATAAATCGCGGTAACGGCGAATAATAACGATTAACAAAACTTGCAAACAACCAAACATCACTTTAGCACACAGCAGGTCTTGTAGAAATAAGGGTTGGTATCAAATAAATGTGATGAACTCCGACAGATTTCGACTTAGAACCACTCAAATATTAATATTTTAACTTTGTAACCGTACTTTAATTATGATAGAAAATTAATTAAAATACTGCAGAGCAAGTAACTTTGTACGTTTTGACCTTGTAATATAAATATATAAATATATTTGTTCAACCATAAATATTTAAATAAGAATATATTTGATCTTGTAATGCCTTTGCTCCAAATTGATCCAAATTTTTCATAACGATGTAAATGACCCAGGAAATTAGTATATCAAATTGCCCATAGTTTGATTATATTATTTTTAATTTTTTATTATTTTTAATTTTCACGATGTTTGGGTATGAGACAATACCGGCTTCTTGGATTTGAATATTTTATCAATTCAAGTAAGTGTGCTAGATTTCATATATGTACGACAACTCCTTCTAACAGGAACTGCATTAACCACTTTCTTCTTAATAATTTTAGCGATATTGACATAATGTCGGTTGCGAGAAACTCTATCCAACCTGGGAGCAGTCCATTATGAATTTTCTCCAGATATATGCCATATAAAAACTCATTTCCACGTAATAGATGATTGTCATCCACAATGGTAGAATCCAGATAAAGGGGAGTACCAGTATTGATTGATGCCGCTGCCAACGCTAATCAGCCTATCTTGGAAAGCTAGGGTACTTATGAATGAATGCGTTCACTATGCGGGCCTTAATAAGTTATTTCCTGGCCATGCTGTTTGAACACCCAAAACTTCACTTGATTTTTATCGACCTAATTATCCTCAACATCAATTTAAATAATACATTCTTCTTCTACAACTTTGTGTCATGTATGTATAACTCCATTATATTTGAACGCTTAAATATTACAATTTCTGCTTTAGATCTAATTTTTGAATGCATTGCCAAAAATTTCATACCATTTCACGAATTCTAACGGTTCTAATTCCAGAGACTGTGTGTATAACATGATTAGAGTCCTTGCGAAACAAAGGGCAGGTCTCAACATTGTCCACATAAACGCTCAGAGCTTAAATAATAAGATTGATGAATTTAGGTACTTATTTTTGGCAGCGGGTATTGTCGTTATTTGCGTTTCTGAGACATGGTTACCCTTGGATGTTCAGGATACAGTTTTTAATTTACAGGGCTTTAAACTTTTCCGATCAGATAGGCGAATCTTGGTTAATGGTATTGCGACCAGGGCCAGGGGGTGGTGGAGTTGCGATTTATGGTCGTAATTTCATACTTTGTAAGGAAAAATTATTAAATCACATTGGGAGCGAGATTGAATATTTGTTTCTGGAAATATCAACAGGCGATGGTCCGAAACTTCTTCTTGGTTATGTATATAATTCTAGTTTGAATTTTGATCCTTTTATTTCAACTCTTGAGGATATTACCATTCGATATGACGACATAGTTATTGTAGGTGACTTTAACAATAACCTTCTACTTGATAATCCCCTTATTGGACCAATGCTCTCACTTCACATTTCCATACAACATCCAGTAGCTTGATAGACCTTTCCATCATCGTGATTTTGGAAACATTGATTATACAACTCTGAATATTGAACTGGATGGCGTATCTTGGGACCAGGTATATACATTGGGTAATGCGAATGACCAATTATCGTTTATTCATGACAGAGTGCGTTTGCTCTATGACAGGTGCGTTCCTGTCAAGACCAAGCACATCAAACCAAAACAACAGCCCTGGTTTAATGCGGAAATAAAAGCACTCATTGAGAGGAGGGATAGTATTTACAGGAGATAGAAGAGGTTTAGGACGGATGATTTAAAAGCTTTACATAGATTCACACGGATGGAAGTTACCAGGAGCATAAGAACTGCAAAGAGATTGTAATATGGCGGAAAGTTTTCCAATGCTATGGACAATGAATCTAAATGGAATGTAATTCGTGAAATAGGAATAGGCCGAAAATGTCCAAAGGCCGATATTGATGTCGGTGTGGACAAGCTTAATGATCAGTTCGTAAATTCTAGGCTCCCAAGGTCTAACGGTAACTTGTATGATGACCTCTGTTGTGTTCCACCACAGTATTCCTTTAGATTTCGTTGCGTAAATCAGTTTGAAGTTTTGGAATGTATTTCAGCGGTAAAATTGAATGTAGTTGGTTCTGATGATTTGCATCCTTTATTCTTGAAGGCTCTGACTCCTAAACTCTTGCCTTACTATACTTACTTGTTCAATACAGTTCTGACTAAGTCTTCTTTTCCTGAAAGTTGGAAACTGGCTAAAATCCTTCCCATTCCCAAAACTAATTGTGAGTTCAGCCCAATTGCAATCATTCCTTTTTTATCCAATGTATTGGAGAACATCATGGCCAGACAAATCGATGAATATCTGAGGAGCCACAATTACTTAACGGTCTATCAGTCGGGATTCATGAAAGGTAGGAGTTGTACTACCGCTCTGGTAAATGTAGTTGATGAACTTAGGTCGGAACTTGATGGGAACAGTGTGGCGTTCTTGGTTCTGCTTAATTACTCTAAGGCTTTTGATACATTCGATCACGCGGTTCTATTGAAAAAGCTCCGAAAACTGTTTTATTTCTCCGAAACTGCCTGTTATCTAATTTATTCTTATTTGACGAACAGATTTCAGCAGGTTCATTTTAATGGCACTGTTTCGGATTCACTTAATATTAGTAGAGATGTTTCCCAGGGGTCTATACTTGGACCTCTGCTGTTTTGCATGTATATAAATGATTTACCTGATGTTTTGGTTAATATTCACATGTATGCTGACGATGTGCAGGAATCAATCAAAGAATTACCTCTACCTCCATAAAAACTTAATTCACCATCACCATCCATTCTGCAATTCAACACTATACCTACCATGTTTACAACCATATCCATTAAACTTTTGCCTTGACTATTAACAACATTGTCTTTAGAACATCTAATTTCGTTAATATTTGGTAGATCTGCTAATAAGTTTGTATCCAATATACATTATTCTTCTCCAATTCTCGTGTTTAAATCTCAAACAATGCAAAAATTAGTGGGCACAGATCATTTAATAAAGATTCCAGTTGTTCAAAACACTATTCAGTCTTTTAGTCAGTGGTGTTGTCGAGCCGGAACGCTCCGAAACGTCGTTCCGGTATTTCCTTTTTGAACAGGAACGCGCTCCGGAACTAAAAATGATTCTGATAACGAGAATTGGCTGACATTTTGAATAAAAAATTAAAAAGAATTGCTGATTTTTTTTCTAATTTTTGACGAATTTTTATATGTATTTTTATAAACAAGGGTTTGAACCGAACCCGAACCGGAACAGAAAACGGAACGAACCGGCTTGTTTTTCCGAACCGTGAACCGGAGTCAGGAATGCGTTCCGGCAAAAAAAAATTAGCACAACACCACTGTTTTTAGTCAACACAATGTTACAATTAGCGAAATCTGAGAATTTAAATTGATAAAATTTTCGAATTTCCTTTTTGAATCCATATAAACAACCCCCACTAGCACGGCCAGCATTGTCACTTTTTATGGCATCGACCGAGTATAACTTGTAATTTAGAAAATAACTAGCAAAAATGTTTGTTTACTTGACAAAACATGGGTTTCGAATAGAAAAATATATAAAATATATTAATATATGAATTAAAATTTCCAGAATTGATCCTATTAGCAAGTTTAGCAACATTATAGGATAGGACTTGACAAAAATTGTATTCCTATTGGCAATTTACTTTACTGGATTTAATCGTATTAGTGCCATTATTACAATTTGCCGTTAAACTTGGGTTTAAAGGTACCTTTAGCTAAAGGGAACTGTAAAGTTACCTTTAACTTATTTTCGTTATTACAACTTACAGATAAAATTTTTCACAAATATTGGTCCGGCACAATGCCGATAAAACTGCTCAATTATACAAGTTTTTTTTAACACAGTGGCAACCGCGGGCTTCGTTTTTTGTTGTATATGCTCATTTTGTTTAAATTTGAAGTTGCCATAATGAAAGTAATATATAATATAGCAAGTTCAAACATAAAGTGACCTTTAAATGTTAAAGGTAGGATGATCCTCCTACCTACTACCTACCAGATCGCTTCTATCTTATTGGGTACTAGGCTGGCTCCTATATGGCATTTTTGATTTTTTATTATTTTAATGTAGGCTAACCGGAATATATATTAAGTACAGTGAAAAAATAACACATGATTTTTTAAAAATGTTTGTATTAATATTTAGGGGTCGCTACCGGTCTTCAAACTTTGGCGTTTTTGAAAGAAAAAAACTTGCTGCCTTTATATATTCTTCAATTTGAGTGTGCATTAAAAAATGAATTTTATTTTATTGAATAACAATTTTTTTAAAAAGAGGGAAACATTTTTTCGGAATCATTTACTGAGACGGCTAAGCGACTTTTGTCCGATCGTCCAACTATGTGGCATTTAACCTGAAAAGCTGGCCAAAAAGGCAAAAATGAATTTAAAAAAATTTAAGAAAGTGAGTATGCAGTTCGATATACAACAAAATTCTGCATTATATAGTGAATTTTCACGATTTTAAGTTGAGATTTGTAGATTTCAGGCGATGTCAAAGTCAGGAAAGTGAAGAAAATTAAATGCGTTTTTGGTTTTTTTTTGAAATTTTCATAGGCTTATACAAAATTCTTTAGTGGCTAAACGAATAGAGGTTTTATATTGATTTTTTTATTTTAAAGGTATGAGCAAGTGCTACTTTCAGTTTATATGTATATATATATCTCATATATTAATGTTAAAATTATTCGTTCAAAATTCAAAAATAATAAAAATTCCACATTTTTTTACCCATTTAAAAAAAAACATAAGGATTTTAAAGGTGAAAGTAGTTTTTAGTAGTTTAATGTTATATACCACAAGAAAATATGAACTCTCTACATTCAGGAACAAAAAGAAAAGTTTGCGCAAATTTGCGCAATTATTTTTGGCGATTTTTTTAAAATTTTACTTTTTTTTTTGAAAAATTTAAAAATTAGACGTAGTGTAATAAAGCCATAGGCAATAAAGCCATATGGCGTACGAATTATGCGAGGAAATTCAGTAGAAGCGATACCAATCGAGATGTCCTGAATAGGTTACCTTTAAGCAGTGACCCTTTTATAAGCTGCAGTACACAAAAATTGCGAAGGAATTCAGATATTATTAAATTACTCCTTCCTGACATTGATGATGAAAATGATAACGATTTTAACGATTGTAGTTGGTTTCACTTTTTAAGTATTTTTAAGTTAAGTATTCAATAATGTAAAATAAATATTATGAATAAATATTATTTATCATAGAACTTTAAAAACTTAATTACATATGTATGTATATCGACTATTAAAACAATATTAGATGTATGTTTGATTTTCTTAATGGACCGTGATACCTAGGGGCACTTATGCCCCTATGATCCGATCATAATAAAATCAGGTAAAATGATTCACATTCATATTAAACATGTTCATGTCGAATTTCAATTTAATAAAATTTTTAAGCCAATTATAATTGCTAAAAATATTTTCTTAAGGGGTCCTATTTTGAACCCCGGGGAAATTATGGACCGACCATGACAAAATTTGGTAATATGATTTAGATTTACAAAATACACGTTCATGCCGAATTTCATCCCCATACCGATGTTTTTAAGCCATTTATAAGCGTAAACGTGAATTTCTAAAGGGGACTTTATATGGGGACTAGGGTCAAATGTGATCCGATTTTCACCAAACATTACACCATGATTTCCTAGTATACAGGACTGACCCATGCACAATTTTGTCATGATTGTTGCATAATTACTATAATTATGTGTAAATAAGTGCAATTTCGAGGGGAATTTGTATGGGGGCTAGGCGAAATTAAAGACCGATTTGAACCAAAATTAGTTGGGTTCATCCTTGGGCCTAATTATCACTAACACTATAAAAAAATTCCAGCCAGTAGCTCATAAAACACTTCTATTAATTTTGGCCAGGTTTTCAGGCAAAATGCCACATAGTGCGTCCTTCCGATTGTAATATTAATTTAAATAATAAAGATATTGTGTTTAAATTTACTACAAATACTTTTAATTTATCATAGATTCGGGTGAAATTGGTTAGAATCTGCCCGTGTTGAGACCTAGTCTCTCACAATTTTCCCAAGTGTCCGCCCCTGAAAATTTTAAAATATAGATTACTTATTTATATATTTTTGAAATTTTTAAAATTGTTAGAGACTTATGTGTTTTCTTTACAAAAGTTTCTTTTACATCAACCACAAACGCTTTCTTTTAAGGCTGCACACAAATATAAACAAATTGAATTTTTGTGTTATATTTTGATATAAAACAATTACCATTTAAAAAATTCAAATTTCCTATTCAAAGTTCCTATTTGACCAAGCAAGTGAATCATTTCCCGTTTATTTTTAAATGCTAAATAAGTAGGCTATGCGAAAACTTCCAAACTTAGCTGTTTGTCTTGATGTTGCAAGGCTAAGTAATCGTAAAGCAGCAATTGTTTTAACAGAAACAGTTAAACACATTGGTGCCGATTCTCCAAATTATAATATAAGCACTTCTTTTATTCGACGACAACGAAATGACTTGCGCGAAAATATGGGACAGTCCTTACGAAGTAAGTTAAAACCTAACGTGCCGCTTACTATTCACTGGGATGGAAAAATGCTAGAAGATATCATCGGAAGGGAAACGTCTTCCAATCCTGGTGTCTGGTATGGGGGTTGATAAACTTGTAGCAGTGCCAAAATTATCTAATGGAACTGGAGTTGCAGCTGCGTCGGCAGTTTTTGACACATTGGTAGAATGGAATCTTATCGAAAAAGTCACATGCATGAGCTTTGACACAACTGCCACAAATACTAGAAGGCGAAATGGTGCATGTATTTTGTTGGAACAAAAGATGGATAAAGATACGTTTTGCCTGTCCTGTTATCACATCTTGGAAATAAGGCTTGAAGCTGTGTTCCGCCAAGCACTTGGTACTTCAACTCTGCCTGAAGCATTGATATTTAAAAGATTTAAATTAGCCTGGAACAAAATTAACCGGAAAAACTTTAAATCGGGAATTTCTGATCAATTCGTTTTAAAAATGTGAAAAATATTTCTGATGACACCATTTGCTTCATCCTAAATCAGTTAAACGAGTTTCAGCCTCGAGATGACTACAAGGAACTATTGAAGCTGTCTTTAATATCCTTAGGAGGTATTCCCGAATCTGAAGTGTCTTTTAGAGCACCTGGAGTTCTTCACCGGGCTAGATGGATGGCTAAAGCCATTTACTGTTTAAAGATTTATTTATTTAGAAATGAATTCAAGCTAACTGGAAGCGAAGCATCCTCAATTCGAGATGTTTGTATATTTTCAGTAAGAATTTATGTAAAGTACTTGTTTGTAACCCCATCAGCGGTTTGTGCGCCAAGAAATGATCTACAGCTTTTAAAGGACCTAAAATATTAAGCAGAAGTAAATGAGTTGATTGGAACTGTAGCCATTAAAAAATCCTTGGTCATCTTTATTACTTATCGGAAGAGCTTATTGCATTCGCCTTATTTGACGACCAAATTTCTGTTGATACAAAAAGAAAAGATGGTGACCGCTTTAGGTGTTGAAGGACCGGAAAATCCCTTAAAACGAATTACATTAGATGCAACTCTAATAATTAGCAAACAATTAGAGGATTTTGTTTCTAAAAACACTCTTAGATTTTTAGCATTACCGGTATTTCATCTAATTTCTTAAAGAAAAGTGTTGAAGATTGGGAGGAAGATGAGGGTTACGTAAATGGTAGAGACATACTTCGTTCTATGAGAGTTGTTAACGATATAGCAGAAAGAGGAGTAGCACTGATGGAGGAATATAGTAAGCTATATACCAGCAATGAAAAGCAGAAGCAGTATTTATTGTCGCTGGTGAAAGATTAAAGACAAAAAACCCAAATTGCAATAAATCAACTTTGCTCAAATAATTATTTTTAAGAAACTATATTTTATGTTAATCACCATTAATTTCATGAATTGGCTGATTTTGTTAGATTTATATTTTACTTTTAAACATTAAAACCATTTTTTTAGATTAATGCATATGTATATATGTTCAATAAACACATGTAACCTATTTGAAGATTTTTATGTAAATATGTATATATTATCCCTATTAATTTTGAAATAAATCTTTTTAAATATAGTAAAAATACGCTCGAAATTGTCTTATTTCTGGGCCATAGTGCCACTATTAAAACATACACTGGAAAAATATAAAGAAATTAAGAAAAAGTTATAAGGGCAGCGATTTTTATTAACACCACAGTTCGGGGGTTGGTAGCGACCCCTAAACCTTAACAGAAAAATTTTAAAAAAATCATGGATCATTTGCTCACTGTGCTTAATATATATTCCGGTTGGCCATTAGCATAATGCAATCTTTTTATTTATGAACCACCCTATTGATTACTCATAATAACGAAAAACAATTCATCTGCCCGTTAAAATCCTCCCTTTAGTTAACGGCAAGTTGTAATAATGGCCCTTAGAATTTTTAGAAATATTTTCTTTGACAATGATATCAATGGGAACGTTCGATTGAATCATAAGTTGTTTTATATATTCAGCGTCATCATGTGAAGAGGTCGCCACTTTACCAAGCAACCAGGTGTATTTTCTGTTGTTGATGAAAGAGCAAAATTCTCCAAGTCGTACCTTTAAGTTCCTATTAAACTTTGTAATTTGTTTGTTCATCTGTCCTAAATTATAACGCGTTTCTTGTTCATCTTTGGTCTAAACCTTTTGTATAAAAATCGAGCTTGCCTTTAGTTTACCTTTCGCAGCTAATATATTGACAAGATCCCAAACTAAATAAAATCGTGTGTGAATGTGGCAGTGCTTGGACTGTAACTATATCTGCATTAACGCCTAGTTTATGGGAGTACAGATCGATAAAATGTTTTTTGGATCTGATACATTAGTGGTAATAAGGCTCTTGACAACAATACGTGAGGATCGGGTTCTTCGATCAATTTGTCCAGTACGTGAAGAAAGACTTTACTTCATTTCTAAGTTTTGCGTTTTCCTCACGAAGCTCATCTATTTCAGATTTTTTTGATAACACATCGCCGTTTTTGGCAACATCTTTAAGTTTGTCATCTAATAGACAACAAAATTTGTTCCATGAGAAATCATCGGGGAAATTATTATTATTATGTTCTATATTATTTGGGGTCTGTTTACACATAATATTTTGTTTTTGTTTCTATTTAGGTGACAACTGTCTAGCACTTTTTTGTTCACCAGTTTTAAAGCATACGTTTAGAGTCTAAACTTTAGACAGTAACCAACTCAAACCGGGTTAAATAGATGGATAGCAATAACAACAAATAAATCGCGGTAACGGCGAATAATAACGATTAACAAAACTAGCAAACAACCAAACATCACTTTAGCACACAGCAGGTCTTGTAGAAATAAGGGTTGGTATCAAATAAATGTGATGAACTCCGACAGATTTCGACTTAGAACCACTCAAATATTAATATTTTAACTTTGTAACCGTACTTTAATTATGATAGAAAATTAATTAAAATACTGCAGAGCAAGTAACTTTGTACGTTTTGACCTTGTAATATAAATATATAAATATATTTGTTCAACCAGTAGTCGCCGTGGTCTAGTAGGTAGTGTGTCGGCTTATTAGACGAAAAGCCAGGGTTCGAGCCCCAGGCCAGACATCAAAAGAAAATACAAAAAGTATTTCTTCGGCGACTTCCTCTCAGCAGATTTCTGGCAAAAACTCTGAGAGTAAATAAAATTGCCATGAAAAGTTTCTCAAAAATCTGTCGTTCGGAGTCGACTTTAAACTGTAGGTCCCGCCACTCATGTATAAAATTAACACACACAACATAAGTGGTGTGAGAAACTAGGTCGTAATCCTGACTGAAGGGTTGTAATGACCAATTATGTATGTTATGTATGTTCAACCATAAATATTTAAATAAGAATATATTTGATCTTGTAATGCCTTTGCTTCAAATTGATCCAAATTTTTCATAACGATGTAAATGACCCAGGAAATTAGTATATCAAATTGACCATAGTTTGATTATATTATTTTTAATTTTTTATTATTTTTAATTTTCACGATGTTTGGGTATGAGACAATACCGGCTTCTTGGATTTGAATATTTTATCAATTCAAGTAAGTGTGCTAGATTTCATATATGTACGACAACTCCTTCTAACAGGAACTGCATTAACCACTTTCTTTTTAATAATTTTAGCGATATTGACATAATGTCGGCTGCGAGAAACTCTATCCAACCTGGGAGCAGTCCATTATGAATTTTCTCCAGATATATGCCATATAAAGACTCATTTCCACGTAATAGATGTTTGTCATCCACAATGGTAGAATCCAGATACAGGGGAGTACCAGTATTGATTGATGCCGCTGCCAACGCTAATCAGCCTATCTTGGAAAGCTAGGGTACTTATGAATGAATGCGTTCACTATGCGGGCCTTAATAAGTTATTTCCTGGCCATGCTGTTTGAACACCCAAAACTTCACTTGATTTTTATCGACCTAATTATCCTCAACATCAATTTAAATAATACATTATTCTTCTACAACTTTGTGTCATGTATGTATAACTCCATTATATTTGAACGCTTAAATATTACAATTTCTGCTTTAGATCTAATTTTTGAATGCATTGCCAAAAATTTCATACCATTTCACGAATTCTAACGGTTCTAATTCCAGAGACTGTGTGTATAACATGATTAGAGTCCTTGCGAAACAAAGGGCAGGTCTCAACATTGTCCACATAAACGCTCAGAGCTTAAATAATAAGATTGATGAATTTAGGTACTTATTTTTGGCAGCGGGTATTGACGTTATTTGCGTTTCTGAGACATGGTTACCCTTGGATGTTCAGGATACAGTTTTTAATTTACAGGGCTTTAAACTTTTCCGATCAGATAGGCGAATCTTGGTTAATGGTATTGCGACCAGGGCCAGGGGGTGGTGGAGTTGCGATTTATGATCGTAATTTCATACTTTGTAAGGAAAAATTATTAAATCACATTGTGAGCGAGATTGAATATTTGTTTCTGGAAATAACAACACGCGATGGTCCGAAACTTCTTCTTGGTTGTGTATATAGACCGAATTCTAGTTTGAATTTTGATCCTTTTATTTCAACTCTTGAGGATATTACCATTCGATATGACGACATAGTTATTGCAGGTGACTTTAACAATAACCTTCTACTTGATAATCCCCTTATTGGACCAATGCTCTCACTTCACCTCAGTCCTGTAAATGTGTCAACACCTACACATTTCCATTCAACATCCAGTAGCTTGATAGACCTTTCCATCATCGTGATTTTGGAAACATTGATTATACAACTCTGAATATTGAACTTTATGGCGTATCTTGGGAGCAGGTATATACACTGGGTAATGCGAATGACCAATTATCGTTTATTCATGACAGAGTGCGTTTGCTCTATGACAGGTGCGTTCCTGTCAAGACCAAGCACATCAAACCAAAACAACAGCCCTGGTTTAATGCGGAAATAAAAGCACTCATTGAGAGGAGGGATAGTTTTACAGGAGATAGAAGAGGTTTAGGACGGATGATTTAAAAGCTTTACATAGATTCACACGGATGGAAGTTACCAGGAGCATAAGAACTGCAAAGAGATTGTAATATGGCGGAAAGTTTTCCAATGCTATGGACAATGAATCTAAATGGAATGTAATTCGTGAAATAGGAATAGGCCGAAAATGTCCAAAGGCCGATATTGATGTCGGTGTGGACAAGCTTAATGATCAGTTCGTAAATTCTAGGCTCCCAAAGTCTAACGGTAACTTGTATGATGACCTCTGTTGTGTTCCACCACAGTATTTCTTTAGATTTCGTTGCGTAAATCAGTTTGAGGTTTTCGAATGTATTTCAGCGGTAAAATTGAATGTAGTTGGTTCTGATGATTTGCATCCTTTATTCTTGAAGTCTCTGACTCCTAAACTTTTGCCTTACTATACTTACTTGTTCAATACAGTTCTGACTAAGTCTTCTTTTCCTGAAAGTTGGAAACTGGCTAAAATCCTTCCCATTCCCAAAACTAATTGTGAGTTCAGCCCAATTGCAATCATTCCTTTTTTATCGAATGTATTGGAGAACATCATGGCCAGACAAATCGATGATTATCTGAGGGGCCACAATTACTTAACGGTCAATCAGTCGGGATTCATGAAAGGTAGGAGTTGTACTACCGCTCTGTTAAATGTAGTTGAGGAACTTAGGTCGGAACTTGATGGGAACAGTGTGGCGTTCTTGGTTCTGCTTAATTACTCTAAGGCTTTTGATACATCCGATCACGCGGTTCTATTGAAAAAGCTCCGAAAACTGTTTTATTTCTCCGAAACTGCCTGTTATCTAATTTATTCTTATTTGACGAACAGATTTCAGCAGGTTCATTTTAATGGCACTGTTTCGGATTCACTTAATATTAGTAGAGATGTTTCCCAGGGGTCTATACTTGGACCTCTGCTGTTTTGCATGTATATAAATGA